>PVKP010025813.1:0-33227 GCA_004027715.1 Plecturocebus donacophilus
AAAGGAAGCATTTTAAAGCAAACTCCACCTCCAGAATGGTAACATTTAATGGATTAACTATCAAAACACTTTAAGTACTAAGAACACACAACTTAAGAAAGAAAGATGTACTTGTAGGAAATGAGCCTTAGTGGCCCAATTTGCCAGAGAAGCAGAGATGGCAGTGTTTTTGTGACTCTTATGTGGTTGGCTTCTGTCATGATGGGAGTAAGTACAGAAGCGCATGAATTTCCACATGGCTACGGAGTTCCCAACACTTTGTTTTGCTATAGGATGCCTCCAAATAAATGGCACAAGTATTTCAACAAAGACGGTTCGGAGTAGACACACTGAGCGTTTCCACCATGGGGTGGTAGAATTGACTTGATGGGTTAGTTATGGCAATGTGGATTCTCAACAGGCTGCATAGGGTCTGGCTTGCAAAGGAGCCTGCATAGAAAGTGAAAGCTGCTCAGGAGAGCCAGGTCTCCCCACCGGTGTCCTGTGTTCACAGTCCTTGTAGAATGTTCCCTGGAGGCCACAGATTCATTATGCTGGAAAAGGTAGAGCAACAGACAGAAAATGCTGTCAGATGTCCAGCCTTTTCTGGGCTTCGAGTGTGGTTATTGCCTAAAGCTTGTTCCTATAGATATTTTTGCATAAAGAACTCCATCTGAGGAAGTGAGACTAAGACAGCAGAGGTCGGGATGAATGGGCTTTTAGAGTATTGGGTGCCTACGACTCTTTTGAAAGAAGTCCGCTGATGCTCCTCTACTACTTCCCCTGATCTACTTGGGAGCTGGTAAACTGATTTGATAAAACAGTGATAGATTTGTCAGACTGAGATAGTAATTTACTTCCATTAATTTGAGAGACATCAGTGTCTCACAGTGAGAAGAAATATGGCCACCCTGGTGGGATACATTTAAATTCATTAGATTTTCTGGCTTTCATCTGAGGCACTGAGACTTTTCTTCTCAGCCGATAAATCCTTTCAGTTTTTACTTCAAATGGCACCAAACAAGCACTCATCAATTTATATTTTAAATTCTCCTAACAATATCCAGTTGGATAAATCTGTCTAATTAGCAGTGGGTTGAGGCTTTCTTGGCCCACTCTACGTCCAGTTACCAAAATAAAAGGCATGGAAAGCTGCTGGTTGCAAAAAACATGCCTCCTACAATGGCAGGGAACAAGAAGAGACATTCTCCCAACACATGTTAACCCAGGGAAAAAAATTTGAATATATACAAAAGATGAAATTAACAATAGATGAATGGCAAATGAGAAAGCTGCCAGTGACCAGACTTTCTCAGGAGCCAACCTTTAACAATATGGATTATTTTGGATAATTCATGGTTTGCCACTCTTTATCCTTTGTCTCTTCTGTAATATCCAGGGCACATCTTAGACAGATAATTAGGGCATTATCATATTCCTTAACTAAGTCGGACAAATTGCATGGCGCTTCGTGGAAAACCAACCTAGGGCTCTGTCATTAGCATTGTTTAATTGTTCCAAATAAAGTCTTTTGCTTTTTTTTTTTTTTTTTTTTGCATCAACTTTATTTGTCAATACTCAGGAAGGAGCGGCTGTTCTCTTGCCTGTAGGGTTTCCTGAATATGCTAGTCACTAGGTAATCTTACAGTTAATACAGGCCACAGCATGGTAAAATGTAAGAAAATGTAAAGGTCAAAAACATGTTTCTATTAAGAAAAAAATGAATGATAATGACATAATTTTTTCAGCTCATCAGGCTCTTTGCTAAGTGCTGCTGTTATTGCCAGATCAGTAGTGTATAACAAAGAAGTGCTTTCTGCAGCCTGCTTCATTAGTCTGCCCTGTAGGACCTCACCTCCAGACCTTTCACTAATCTGTTGGCGCGCTCAATAGTCTTGTTAGTTCTATTCACTTCTTCCTGACAGCGGATTTTCTCAGCTGTAGCCCTCCCAGAGGCCGTGGTTAAAGCAGCCAGGTTTGTGTCTAGTTCCTTTAAATAAAAACAGTGAGAGACAACTTTGGACATTGTCAGAACAAGTAAAAATATCGCCACAGACTTATTTTATGTTGCAGAAAAGTTAAATTATACAGTATGCCCAGAAGTAAACACAATTGCGTTCAGGAGCCTGTGCCAATTCACACAATGAGAAGGTGCAGTAGGGAAAATGGAAGAAAAGGAGATTCGACAGTTTATGTAATTTTTGTTGTTTGTTCGAAACAGCACCGAGGTGGGAAAAAGAACATGCAGACAAATTCAAAATCCCAGGGGGAAATGGAGAATGTCATTTTCCCAGGAAAATTACCTGAAGTCATGAAGATTTAATACAATTGATTTGTGTGCCATTAGTGCCAATAACACGTTTAATACAAAGTGTCCCAAAACACTTCGCATTGAGAGCTGCCGTCAAGATGAAATGTAGCGGAGGCTTTTAAGGTGAGGTTTGAAGGGCTGTGGTGTCGCGGTGTACTGATAGCTCGGAGGGAGGGAGCCAGGGCTGCGGAGCTGGGGCAGCCTGTGGTAGCAGAGCCTCCCGCTGGGGACGTGATGGGGAAAGGGGGCCAAGGAGGTGGCTCCTAACTGAGCCAGCTGCAATGGCAGAGCTCCCCGAGGATACGTGGAAAGAATGTGTAGGAAAATGAAGGTTGTGAGTGTAAATGGATGTTCGAGGGAGTTGCCTGTTTCTTTGGTGGAGGAGGATGGTGAGAAGAGGGAGATTTGGAAAAGAAAAGCCATGTTTAAGAAGAATCATTGTTCAAATAGCAAAAGAACAGTTTGTTTTTGGCCAGGCACGGTGGCTCATGCCTGCAATCCCAGCTCTTTGGGAGGCCAAGGCAGGAGGATTGCTTGAGGCCAGGAGTTCAAGACAAGTCTGGGCAACAAAGGGAAACCCTGTCTCTACAAAAAATGAAAAAAAAAAAAAAAAATTAGCTGGGCATGCGTGGTGGTGGACACCTGCGGTCTCAGCTGGGTGTGAGGATCATTTGAGCCCAGGAGTTTGAGGCTGCAGTGAGCTGTGATCACATTCACACCACTACACTCCAGCCTGGACGACAGGGCGAGACTCTGTCTCAAAAAAGCAAAAAAGAACATTTCCTTTTCTGCGTGTGCTTGTTTCTAACTTGCTGCTCTCTTTCAACAAATCATCTGCTCATTTAACGTTTATAAAGAAATTCCATGAAGAAAGGAAACTGTTGATGCTCACACAGCATTTGGGAAGGCATTTATAGACACAGCATTATGTATAATTTTGTTCATGATATTTTAATGAAAAAAATTAACACTGGAAATAATAGTAAAAACGATGATAACTCTTCCCCGATATGCAACTTATATAAGCATCTCAAAGTCCCTTTGGGGACTACTGAGCTGTCATAATAAAAAAAGACTGTTTTATTATTTATTTATTAGTTTTTGAGATGGGGGTCTCATTGTGTCACCCAGGCTGGAGTACAGTGGCACAATCTCAGCTCACCTCAGCCTCAACCTCCCAGGCTCAAGCAATCCTCTGACCTTAGCCTCCAGAATAGCTGAGATTATGGGCACATGCCACCATGCCTGGCTAATTTTTTTTTATTTCTAAAAGAGATGAGCTCTCCCTATGTTACCCAGGCTGGTCTCAAACTCTTGAGATCAAGCAATCCTCCTGCCTTGGCCTCCCAAAATGCTGGGACTATAGGTCTGAGCCACCATACCTGGGCCCCAACAGTCTGTTTTATATCTTGGAAAACTGAGGCCAAGTGCCTGACAGGAAACAGGAAAGAATTGTTTACAGAACTGAGGAAAGAAATTAAGTATTCCTTGGGCATGTAGAATTATTTTTTAGGCTGGCCCTGATTTAGCCACCACTTAAAATTCCTCAAGCAGTTAAGCAGGCCCCCTCCAACCCTCCGCAATTTCTATACCTTTCCCTGCTCCCCAAACAGCTGGCTCTCAGCTATGCCCCCGCAGAGCTGATCTAGACCATTTAACCAAATTAGGATGAAGGACCGAATACTGTAAAGGCTATCTAATATGTCTTCAAACTGCATTGACGGCAGCACATCTGGCAAGGTGGGCAATCTTTCACCAAAAAGAACATTATCCCTTCTCCTTCTAGAACCTTCTTATTAAACAGTCTATTAGACAATTAGGCTGCTGTATCCGTCTGCAAGGCTGCCATAACAAAGCACCACAAACTGGGCAGCTTCAACAACAGAGACCGTACTGAGCCTGAGGCACCGAGAAGCCCAGATAATTCGTTCCTGGGAAGAGGGGAGGAGAGTGCCGTGAGCCAGGCTTGTATTTTAATCCTCCCTGGAAGAATGGACCTGAAGGGACAGTGGTCCTCATTCCTCCTGGAAGTCATTGCAGTGGGCGCCCTGCCAGAGAATGGGCTTCAATTCTCACTGCTTCACTGTCAGGCAGTGGGGGCAGTACGACCCCCATGAGCTATGAATCCCCTGATATTCTTCACCCTCATGTGCACATCAACCCACCCCTGCACTGAATTGTGAGGGCGTGAGGTCAGGGGCCATCTCTTCCATCTTTTTACCACCTCTCCTGCAGGTTCACAGCATTGTGTCCAGCTCTTAGCAGCTGTTCTGGGTTGAATTGTGTTCCCTCAACATTCTGGTACTCCCAGTACCTCAGAATGTAACTATTTGGAGATAGGGTTCATAGAGACCTTTACATTTTAGCAGAAGTTAAAATGAGATCCTTAGGATGAGTCCTGAACCCGTATGACTGGTGTCCTTAGGAAAAGGGGAATTTTGAGGTGGACACGCACACACTGGGGAGAACACCACGTGAAGACGGAGGCAAAGGTCAGGGTGACACTTCCACAAGCCGAGGAACAGCAACACTTGTCAGCAAACCCCCAGCAGCTCAGGAGAGGCGTGGATCAGATTCTCCCTCACTGCCCTCAGAAAGAACCAGCCCTTCTGACACCTTGATCTTGGCCTTCTAACCTTCCAGAACCATGAGACAGTTAGGTCTCTGTTACTGAAGCTGCCCAGTGTGTGGTGCTTTGTTATGGGAGCCTTGCAGAGGAATACAGCAGCCTATTTGTCTAATAGTCTGTTCTTGCATTCCTGTAAAGAAATGCCTGAGACTGGCAATTTGTAAAGAAAAGAGGTTTAGTTGGCTCACAGTTGGTTCTGCAGGCTGTACAGGATGTGTGATGGCTTCTGGGGAGGCCACGGGAAACTTTCAATCATGGCGGAAGGCGAGGGAGAAGCAGGCACGTCTTACATGGCCAGAGGAAGAGGTGTGGGGAGAGAGGTGCCATCTCTCTCATGAGATCTCATGAGAACTCACTCCCTAGACAGTGCCAAGAACCACTCATGAAGGATCCACCCTGTGATCCAATCACCTCCCACCAGGCCCCACCTCCAACACCGGGGATTACAACTGAACATGAGATTTGGGTGGGAACCCGGATCCAAACCATATCAGGGTGACATGTGCATCTGCAACTAAGGTGGGCCGGTGTGCAGGGCAACTGATACCTGGGGTCAGGAGGAAGGGAGAGCACCAAGGGCAGGCATTATGTCGATGAGGGTGCTGGCTTCAGCCCGGGTGTCTTGCGAGCCCCATCGGGACCCCACCCTGGAGGCAGGGGACAGGGGTCTCCTCAGCAGTCTCTGCGGCTCTGTAGCCCTTGGGGAAGACTGGGCTCAGACGTTTCTTAACTGTCTTCCTGATCTCTAATGGAAGTCCTTCCTGCCAGGCCATTCCCTCCTACCCTCTCCTCAGTGCGAGTGGAAAAGAGCAGGGAACTCGCTGGAACTGCAGGGTGCTCCAGAGACTTGAACCTCCTTACTGACTGTTACCAAATTTCAAAGATTTTTGTTCAAAAATTCTTTGGAATATTATTTGTGTTTATTTTTGGTGGGAAAGGGAAAAGGTGGGAATGGAAAAGAGAAAGGAAAGAAAGAAAGAACACAGGAATTCAAGAATGCAAGGATTGCCACGGACGAGAGGGATGGGGAGGAGGGTGTGCAAGAGCCACTGAAACCTGAAATCCCTTTCTAGACGTTCACTGTTCTTTTCTCATTCAAATCTATTCCTCACACCAGCGGTCAGGATTACACTTCCAAACCACAGGCCGATCCTCCAGCCAGCCCTCACCCACGCTCCCCTACCTCCATGGGAGAGCAGGCGGACGCCTTGGCTGGCCACCCTGTCTACCCCTCCAGCTTCGCTCCCCCTTCCCTACCCTGCCTCTACTCCTGCTCCGCAGAATTCCTTTCCATACTGAAGCTAAGCCATGCTAGTTCACACCCGACAATCTTGCAGATGCCGCTTTCTCTATTTAACTTGCCAGGCGTCCAAAGTAGCTCCTCATTTGACTACGCCACCTCCTTCGCAAAAGCTTCTCTGAACCCCAGGCAGAGGTCGTCACATCTCCACCCTCGGCTGAGTGGCACAGGCTTGTTGCTCATCAGCACAGTACAAACAGCATTACGCTGTCAGGACAGGCTTCCCCCCGACTCCCCCGTGGGACCCCCGTGGGAGGGAAGCTTCGTCTTAGGCGTCTTGGAGGCCCCTGTGCCCAGCACTAAGCCTGGCCAGGTAGCAGATGCATAGTAAACCTCTGCTGAGTAAATATTTGCAAGGCTTAGAAGAGTGAGGAAGAAAGACAAAACGGAGAGAGAACCAGAAAGACCAGGTAGGGCAAGGAAAAGGCGGGGAGGAACAGCAGGAGCTTCTGATTCTCCACTCTGAGCGCCCGCCGTCCCCCAGCCCCGCTCACTGAGAAATTGTGGGTTAGCCACGAGGCACCCCTCCGGGAAGGGGGATGTGGACATGGAGGACGCAGTGTCTGTGGTCAGGGGGTCCCCGGTCTGGGCAGTATTGCGGGGGTGGTGTGAGGAGGCGGTGATGAGGAAAAGGGCAGCCAGTGAGCAAGTTCACGTTTACTGACAGTCACGTGGGGAGAGCGGCAGGGCTGCAAACCAAGCCTGCAGGAGTGGAGAGGCGTTTTGATAATTGAACAGGTTTGTTGACCCAGGGTGAGGAGTGGCAAGCGAAGAAACAACAGTGGGCCCGGAGAGCTGGCTCACACCTGAAACCCCAGCACTTCAGGGGGCGGAGGCGGGGCAACGTGTGGAGACCCTCATCTCCACAAAAAATTAAATTAAAAAAAGAAGAAACAATAGTAACTATTAATTTTTAAAAAGATTTTAACGGAGTGCCAGAATCCAAGTAGCCATTCATGTTTGATTTGTAGAGGAAAGTCTTTTATTTATTTGTTTGTTTATTTATTTATTTGAGACGGAATTTTGCTCTTGTCACCTAGGCTGGAGTGCAATGGCGTGATCTCGGCTCACAGCAGTCTCTGCCTCCGGGGTTCAAGCAATTCTTTTGCCTCATCCTCACAAGTAGCTGGGATTACAGGCATGCACCACCATACCCGGATAGTTTTGTATTTTTAGTAGAGACAGGGTTTCTCCATGTTAGTCAGGCTGGTCTCGAACTCTCGACCTCAGGTGATCCCCTAGCCTCAGTCTCCCAAAGTGCTGGGATTACAGGCATAAGCCACCATGCTCCGCTGAAAGTCTTCTAAAATTAATATTTTAACATTTTTCCTCATGTCTGAAATTAACAGGACTTGCAGAGTGTTTCTTGAGATCTAAATATTCTGATTGTTTCTAGAATATTTATAAAGATAGTTGAGGTGTTTGAGATTGGCCCAAGAAATATAGGATTTAGCCCCCTGAGCAATTTCCTAAGATTGGATATTGTTCACTGTATAGGTTTTAAATCTTTTACAGAAAATATTTGTAATTTTATTTTGGAAACTTACTTTCTCTTGTTTTTCATCCTCCTCGATTCATTTAGGTTTTTGTAAGTGAAGCAAAGGAAGAGAGAAAAAGAGAATCATTTTGAATGCTGTCTTCTACCCTCACTCACACCGGGTCTATGTCCCCGGGTAGAGTTGAACTCTGGTGGCAGAGATGCCCACTCTCCCGGTGAAGGCCGCAGCAGCTTTCCCAGCATAGGGGGTAGTGCCACCAGCCCACGTCACACTCCAGTTCCTTTAGAAGGACTGGACACTTCAAGCTGGCGTGGTTTGCTTTTCGGTCCTCTTTTTTGAGTCTGTTTCGTGTGACTACGGTCTTTTTTAACACTGAAAAGAACAGTGCTAAACTGATAAAAGATAATGTCATTATTCCCCATTTTTCCATGGGGCCGATAACAAGACATACCCCTTTCCTTACAGGATGTGCATATTAATCTGATTAATATGAAAAAAAAATTAAGAGTCCAAGCCCCTTTCTTTCTCAGCCCCTCTCTCTTTTTTGATTCTTTCTTTCTTTCTTCTTTTTTTTAAAGCATTGCCCTTTTCAAAACAAGGGGAGATTCAGTGTGGTTCCCGTGCCGCAGTGATCCAGCGGTGTCACATCACTATGGCAATTGCTGCCCAGGGCAGGAATGCAGAGCAGCTGTAATTGTGCAACGCCTTATTGCTGGTGCATGTCAATCAGAACCTATGAATTGAGAAAAATTTGCTCTGTTCATTCTGTTAAATGATGTATCCAATTAAACCTGTTAGAATTCATGATCTTCAGTCAAGGTTAAATGAAAGTAGTTACTCCTGTCAGCTAGGTGATTAAATGCTGCCTACATCAGGCACATTTATGTGCAAAATTAAAATTTTGGTATAAAGCATGAATCTTTATGCATGCCAGTTAATTATCTTGCGGTTCCTCCACTTATTAAATGCCCACTGCATTTCTTCTTAATCATCAGCTTCCTTTCAAAACTTATTTCATACTTCACATTACACCAGATTTCAATGTTTAAATGAAATGCCTTACCAACGAAAACTTCCTCTTTTTGCGGGCTTGACTGTACTATGCTACTGAAAATAATCATGATGAACATTTTCTCATTATTATGTACAATTATTTCTAGAAGTCAGGTTGACTAATGCCAAGACATTCTGAAAGTGATTCTGTTCTGGCTGGACCACGGCTTGGTTTTAACCTGGGATTCAAATTACTTCTGTGTGGCAGGTGGTCACTGTGCAGTGACTCATCCTGATTATAATGCATTGTTTCTTTTTCCTCTCTGACATACATTGAGTACCTACAGAATGAGTTCATATGTAATAACAAAATGATTTACATCCAAAATACATTAGGGCTGGGTGCAGTGGCTCATGACTGTAATCCCAGAACTTTGGGAGGCTGAGGTGGGAGGATCGCTTGAGGCCTGGAGTCCAACCAGCCTGGGCAACATAGTGAGACCCCGCCACTGGTCTCTACAAAATTTTTTTGAAAAATTGGGGGCCGGGTGCAGTGGCTCACGCCTATAATCCCAGCACTTTGAGAGGCCGAGGTGGGTGGATCACTAGGTCAAGAGATCGAGACCATCCTGGTCAACATGGTGAAACACCGTCTCTACTAAAAATACAAAAATTAGCTGGGCGTGGTGGCGTATGCCTGTAGTCCCAGCTATTTGGGAGGCTGAGGCAGGAGAATTGCTTGAACCCAGGAGATGGAGGTTGCAGTGAGCCCAGATCGTGCCATTGCACTCCAGCCTGGGTAATAAGAGCGAAACTCCGTCTCAAAAAAAAAAAAAAAAAAAAAAAAAAAAAAATGGCCGTGTGTGGTGATGTGCACCTGTAGTCTCAGCTACTTGGGAGGCTGAGGCAGAAGCCCAGGAGGTCAACTCTGTGGTGAACCAAGATAGCACCACTGCATTCCAGTTTGAGTGACAGAGAAAGACTTTGTCTCTAAAATAAGTAAACAAAATACATTAGAAATAGATAGGGGAAAATATTGCCTTTCTAAAAAATAAGACAAAGACCTGATCATGTCAAGTCTCAGGCATACACAAATGTTGCTTCTTCTAGTGGGTATAAAAATGAATGAAAACTACGAAGTGGCAATGACGTGATTCCATCGTATCCATGGTTCCCCAATGCTGCATTATCAGAGGAGGAAGATGTCATGAAACACTCCATCAAATACTTCTCTTAGAAGCATTTCACACTATGGAATACACCTTTTTTGACTTTTATTTATTTTTACTAAGAACAACTCAATAATAGTTGCATAGAATTTTTTTTTGTTTTTGAAACAGAGTCTCAATCCATCGCCCAGGCTGGAGTGCAGTGGTGCGATCTTGGCTCACTGAAATCTCTGCCTCCAAGGTTCAAGCAACTCTCCTGCCTCAGCCTCCCGAGTAGCTGGGATTACAAGCACCTGACACCACGCACAGCTAATTTTTGTATATTTAGTGGAGGCGGCATTTCACTGTGTTGATCAGGCTGGTCTCGAACTCCTGACCTCGTGATCCACCAGCCTAGGACTCTCAAAGTGTTGCATAGAATTAAAAATTTTACAACATGCTTTCCCCTACTGATGTTACTGTTACAGACATTTATTTGTTTCTGTATGAGGCAGATGATAACCTTATAAATTTTCAAATGTAAAAATAAATTCCTACTATTTAATTGATTATAATAAATAATACCAATGGAGCCAATGTAACCGAAATTAATTTCCATTTTGTTTAATTCTCTGTGTCATGTTTAATAGTTTCACATCTTTTATAACCACAAAGCAATCATGAACCACAAGGAAAATACCTTTAAAGATGAAAGGTTTAAGTCCTCCATTTAGTTGTTGCAAATATTTAAATAAAAATACTTCCCACACTAGAAAGTTATGAACTATTCCTCTTAAATGAACTTGAAAGGGACTGATTTCCATGAAAATGAAAACAGATTTATTAACAAATGAAATGGAAGAAATGTTTTTTGCTGAATAATATTAATGAATTAGCCAGTGGTTTGGTGACATTGAGCATCTGCCTTTAAGAAAATGTGTTAGAAATTAATCTTCACTGTAAATATGCCTCAGACACACCCTGTGTCAATAAGGTTGCCCTAGTATTCGTCCTGGTTTTATAGCTCTTGATAATACATACTAATATCCAAATATCAACATTTTAAAAAAAATGGAACTATAACACCAATGGGTTCAAGAAATGATGAAACTTGAGCTCAAGTGAATATATGTCCTTTTCGTTTGTTGCAAAGACAAGACTTATATGGGTGAGTGGGTGACTCCCATCTGGGGAATGGGGAGTGGGGCTGTCTGTGTGGCAGAGGTGATTCAGGAGTCTTTGGGTGCAAGACTACCTTGAAGCCCTCCAGTGACTGTAACCCTTATCCCAGGCTCAAGAGAGGTACAGGGTTTAGGTGGCTTCTCACCTTGCTAATGCTCCTTGCTTCTAATACTAGAGCCCTCTCCTCACCTGCTCCTCAATCGTTACTACTTGGATCCCTCAGTTCTTCCCCATGGAATCCATCCCTAGGTCAGATCTCAGCGCCATTCAGAGCTGAGGGAGGACAGGACATTACAATTGGAATGAGGGTTGAACTGGGCAGGTGGTACTGGAGACATCCACTTATAAGGACCTTTTAAACAGAGTAGAAATGTAAGGGATGGAGGAAATTGTATTTAGGATGCATTTCAGGGAGAATAATGCATCCCGTTGGAAGGAATCTGTTGATGTACCCTTTAGGGTCAGGGAAAGGTTTGGAGAACTTTCTGGTGCGAGGAGCATGCCTGAGTTAACCACAAGTGGTGAACAAAGTGCCCTCTGAGAAGGGGAGGGCCAGCTAAATTCAGGGCTTTGGTGTTATGCAAGGGACTGCGACGGTGTCCTCTTAACGCACTTCTATGCAGCACTCTCTTTTTTTCACTATATGAACGCTGAATGATTCTTTAAAGGACACTGAATTAAAGTGGTCCCCAACGATGACCCAGGGAACCAGGATGTCTTGTTCTGGCTCTGCAGGTTAGGTGGGATTCTGGTAAAGAGAGGTATAAGCTGGAGCTCCCCTGAGTTCCGTTCGGAGGGATGGGAGGCTAGGGGAGCAAATGCATACCACCACTGGGCAAAACAAGGTGTGGGGTGAAGCCAACGACCAGTGAAGAGGAGAATGAGCAGATACCTCTTTGAGTTAATTCTTATAAAACTGGCCTTTTTTGTGTGTGTCACTATGTGTGTATATTATGAATTCGGTGTCAGAAAAGCAGTATCTTTCCTGAGAGACTCTTTCTTTCCTTCCTTCCTTCCTTCCTTCCTTCCTTTTTTCTTTTTCTTTTCTTTCTTTCCTTTCTTTTCTTTCTTTCTTTCTTAAAATCATTTAGAAACAGGACAATTTTCTGTTCAAATGGTTGCTGTCCCTAAGTGGCTTAAAAACTCCCAGTGGGAAGGACAACAGCCCTCTCAGACGCAGAGTGGCCTCTGTCTGTGACAAATATTCACCTACGGGTATGCTTTTCTGGCTGGCTTTATCACTGGCCTTGCAACTTGGAGATGTAACGTAGCTTGAAATCAACCGTGTGCTTAGCCCTGCTTTGGTCAGCCCACCTAGTGACAGATTGGGCTGTTTTGTAGCCCTGCTGCTTTCCCGGGTCACACAATGCCATGGCAAGTAGAAGGACTGGGTCCGATTTAATCAAAGGCTTTTGATTGTACAAAGCTTAGAGCCTCGTTCCAACAGGGAAGCCTCTTCTGGGACAGGGGAAGAAAGGGCTCAGTGTGTAGCACACACACACTGGTTTAAAGCTCCATGCAGAGCGACGGATTCACCTAAATCTGCCTGGCAGAAATATCAGCAGACCACCACCGCTGCACAGGGGTTACCCTGGGGATGGCAGGAAGCCCGAGGAAGGGCCACCACTTCCTTTCAGGGAGCTGCTGTCCGGACGGAGGGGTCTGCTATTCTCACCATCTCACACTGCCTCCATCTGTCTAGTTCACCTCCAGGTGGGGGTGAATCAAACAACAACAGGTAGTATCGCACCTTTGAGCTGGTACACAGGTTGGCATACACTGGCTGGCACGCCCCTTTGCACTGCATAGCAGAAAAGGAACAACTTCAAAGGCGCACACAAGTAGAGTGTGTGTTTCTAGTCTGACAGCTCCTGACCTGAGGTCAGAATGAGAGTCAACAAATAGGTGCCTGCCCCCACCTCACCTTTTTTTTTTTTTGGCTTAAAATAGGGATGAAAATAATTTCCACTCTCCATTCGGGCGTAAATCAGATGGTTTATGTAAGGCCTACAAAATAAAAACGCTAGAACTCTCATTGGCTTTATTGATGTGCTGTGAATAATTTTCCAGTGAGTGCGAAGTTTACGTTGAACGTTAAGAAGAAAAAAGCAAAGTCCACACATAACAAAGCAGACACCGTAACACGAACAGCTAGCAACTCTCTCTGGTGGTCTTTGATTTATCTCGTGATTTCGCGGTAACCTGCGATGATGTGTGTGTGGGTTATATGGCTTTATGGGCAGACAATCGGTCATTTTAAGGCAATATGCGCTTGGTCTTTGTTTATGAGTGAGAGGATTCTTAGTGCTCTCACATTTGCAGTATTCAGGGGTACTAGGTATGCAGAGACACATAGAACAGTTAAAGGTGGGTGTGGTTTGAAATAATTTATGTTTTGCCATATATTTACTAAAATATTGTTTTCATTTAAAATGTGTACAATATGGCAGTGGTTACATCCAAATTGCATTTATTTGTTGAGAGAGAGTCTTATTCTGTTGCCCAGGCTGGAGTGCAGTGGTGCGATCTTGGCTCACTGCAAACTCCACCTCCTGGTTCAAGCAATTCTCCTTCCTCAGCCTCCTGAATAACTGAGATTACAGGCACCTGCCACCAGGCCTGGTTAATTTTTGTATTTTTAGTAGGGACAGGGTTTCACCATGTTGACCAGGCTAGTCTCAAACCCCTGACCTCAGGTGATCTGCCCCCTTTGGCATCCCAAAGTGCTGGGATTATAGGCATGACACACCACGCCAGGCCCCCACATTGCATTTAAACTCAAAAAAATTATAGTAGATCGCTACAGTTTCTTGATGTACTTTCTAAAGGGTTTTCTGCCACTTCAGCCAGGCGTGACCTGGCGTAGGGAAGTAGTTCATACTCTTTCTGTAGGTTTGAACCAACATCAGCATTGGGAAACTGGAAAACAAATTGAATACAGAAGGAAAGGTAGAAAGCTGCTTTCAAGAAAGAGAAGCCAGTACACTGCTAATAACAGCTAATAAACACTAGAAAGTACAAAGAAACCACTTCATGGCTGTTTGCTAGGCTGGAAGAGCTCTGTGACACACTCAATTAAATGTCTGGATTGCTGCTTTCCCTGTGGCACCGTGGCAGGATAACACAGAACGGCATTTTCCCTCCACTTTTCTCACACCCATTTATGCCATGAGGTACAGGGTGGTTTTTTGGCCCTAAGAGGTGATGGGGTGGGGGATGAAGGTCTCGATGAAGATCTAAGCTGGGTTCATATATGAGACAGGACATACTGGTAGAATACACGATATGGTAGAAGCAACCTCTCTGCTGCCACCTGTACTCCCCTAAAAGAGTTAAAGAAGATCAAAATCATTAGAAGTCAGTGACCGTCTCTCCCACAGGGGTTCTACGTTGTGCCTGTGTTCCATGCATACAGGTGACAGACCCTCAGGCAAGTTAGAAGCTCTGCTCGCTTGGCCTGCAAGGCAGTGTAGAGCTGCGGGTGTAGCCACGGTGGCCTCTTACTCCTGCGCAGTGAGCAGGCAGCTGGGGCTGAGACCACCTCCCAGAGCTTTTTCAGTCCCCAAGAGGACACAGAGGCCTGAAACCCTTTCCTGCATGGCCCACAGCAGTTTAGACATGTGTCAAGAGCTAGCAGACCTGGGGTGTCTTACAACTGGTGTAAGGGGGAAGGCAGTCACAGGTACAGGGTGAGTGGCATGTCTGGAGGCCAGATGGGAGCATCACCATGCTGGAGGGAACCAGCGTGAAGAGATGAGGACAGCTGAGAACCAGGCCAGAGCCCGACATTTCTGAAAATACCAGGTGGACAGATGGAGGCTGAGGACCTGAGGCCTCCCTGCCAGTGGAGGGAGCATAGGTGACATGCTTCCTCTGGGAGAAGGGAAGACTCTGTGTTGACCAAATTTACCATGAATCCATTAGGCTTTGATCTATGTTCCTATGAATTGGATTGGAAAACACTTTTCCTCTAGAAGACAGAAGGAAGGCTTGAGTTTCTATTGAGATGATACTCAGTTCAGTTGCAGAAAAGTAAAGAGAGTTACAGTTTCTGAAAACCTGAGTATGGAGTAAGAAATATCATACTCATTACAATACCAATTCAATAATGAATTTTAAACAGCTATTTGGAATAGAAGAGACACAGCCAAATGCTTGAATTTCATTTGAAAACCTTTAAGATACATGATTAGCATAGCCTCACAATTGTAACCTGTACAATGCTGAATTTATCTCATTTTTCTTTGAACCCTAAATTTTAAAAATTTACTTATTGGTTAAAATACTGATTAAACACATTGTATGTATGTATATGCATGTGTGTATATATATGTGTGTAGATACAGGGAGGATAAAGTCACATAAAATGTCTTCTTTGACCTCAAAGAACTTAAAGTTTATTGTTTTGCAAATAGTATAGAGATATTTCACTCAACACATTTATGCCAATAGAGTAAAATTAAAGCAGAATGATAAAAACATCATTGAATGTAAGTAAAATAAGAATCCTAGGTTAGATTTCATGCATATTGTACTACCACTAAACGACAAAGCTCATTTGGAGTTATAAATATGACAGGCAGCATGGCAGAATTAAGTCCACAAGTTCTGGAGTCAGGCTCCCTGGACCTGGATCCATACACTCACTGGCTGTGCAGTTTTGGACAAGTTACTTAACCTCTCTGTCTTTCTATTTCTTCAGGTGTAAAATGGAAATAATAATAGGACTATTATCTCATAGGGATTATTATTAGATTAAATGGGTTATCTTATATAGAGTACTTTTTACAGATAGAACAACACTAGATATATGTATGTATTTATGCATCTGTATAATACATAGCAATGCGTGTATTTTTTAACATGCTCTTTCTTTGCTGTGACCTAAAAAACTATTCTATTCAGTTGATGCTGTACTGCAGAATATAAATATACCTTTGAAAAGTCTTTTTATTTAATTTAGCAAGTGAATTATATAGATCCCATACATGAAAAGAAAGGTAGACCAAATCATCCCCTTACTATTGTTTTTGTAGTGACACATCCAATATGAAGTCCCACAGTTTGGAAACTGCACAAACATTAAGAAACATACATAGTAAAATAGTTTTAAAATGAAGCACCAGATTTAGTTAAATATATGTCTTTTTGAATGAGCTATGTGATAAGAAGGAGGTGGTTGATAAAGGACAAGAGAAATGCTAAATATGCATCATGACAAACAGTGAAAAATTAAGGATTGTAACTAACATTAATTACATTCCAGTAAGATGAATAGGCTGCTCATCATTAATGAGAACATACACCTTTGTCTAAGTTTCACATCCACCTGTGATGAATGTGCTAATGGGGATAAAATACATCATAGTAACATTTGAATTAACAGCACGCTAATAGATTGACATATGAGTATGAATAAAGCATTTAATCATATAAACTATACCACACCCAAGAGCAAATTTTTCTATCTTGCCTACATCACATCCAAGTGAGTGTAGAAAACATTAGAGACTTATTTAAAAAAATGTATTTAAGACACTGTCTACATTGTGTAATATTATATAAAAAAGAATTTGCTTATTACATTCCAATGAACTTAACTAAGGTGAATAAAAAGATTCACTCTAACTCTGACAAGATAAAGGAACATCAAATACTGTGTTATGCAAGGTATAGCAGTGTGTCTCGTGTATGTGCTGCCAATGAAATGTTATCAGTTTAATACCAAACCTAAAGTGTGCTGAGCTAAGGTCAGGCTTCTGTTTTGGGGAGAGTTTTATGGAAAGTCAAATCTATCCTTGTGGTTGATAACTGGTATCATGTCTATAGCAATAGACTAGCACCTCATAAATAAGGCAGTGCCACATTATTTTGATGGATGTTGGATTTCTAATATATTAAGTAATATTATTTAAAGCTGCACCCACTGTGATTAAATATTCTTGGAGGAGAGCAATTATGCATATATCACAACAATGGGGATAACAAGCATATGTGTATAATCTAAATCCATTTCTGGGTGAAGAAAATACATATGCTATGTGATATTTTCAAGCAATCCCAAGATCACGTATAAATAACTCTAGTCTTTATTCTTATATAAAAATTGTGAGTTAAAACCATTTGGTTGCATGACAGCAATAGCTAGAAGCCCTTTGAAAAATATTATAAACCATCAATCATTGATTCAGCCACTGAGCTCCTATTAGATGTGTACAGTAGCAGTGCTCAGATAGGTATGTGGACACTGACAACAAGGTTTTAGCCCCTGAAGAGCAAATAGACTCACTGCGGAGGACAGAAGTACCAGCAAGTGTGCTGAATGTCTCAATCGCAGACCTAAGCTGTGTGGATCCTAGCATGGAGGGAGGAAATTGCTTGGAGGTAGGGTAATCACTTACAATAGAATAGAAGGGTCTGGGTGTGATGGCTCAAGCCTGTAATCCCAGCACTTTGGGAGGCCAACACGGGCAGATCACGAGGTCAAGAGATTGAGACCATCCTGGGTAACATGGTGAAACCCTGTCTCTACTAAAAATACAAAAAATTAGCCAGCTGTGGTGGCACATGCCTGTAATCCCAGCCACTCAGGAGGCTGAGACAGGAGAATCGCTTGAACCTGGGAGGCAGAGGTTGCAGTGAGCCTAGATCATGCCATTGCACTCCAGCCTGGGTGACAGAGTGAGATTCCATATAAAAACAAAAAAACAAAACAACGACAATAACAACAAAAAAACAGAGGAAAGAAAAATCTCCTGGGGGGGATAATCAAAAAATTTTTAATTGACAAATAAAATTGTATAGATGTATGTACAGCATGATATTTTAAAATATGTATGCATTGTGGAATGGTTAACTCAAGCTATTAACATATGTGTTACCTCACATACTTACCATATTTTTGTGGTGAGAACATTTAAAATCCACTCTCTGCATTTTCAAGAATAGAATACATTGTTATTAACTGTATTCACATTTGCACAATGGATCTCTTGAACATATTCCTCCCATCTAACTGAAATTTTGCATCCTTTGACCAACATCTCTCCAACCACCTCCCACTCTCAGCATCTGGTAATTAGCATCTGTTCTCTACTTCTGTGAGTTTGGCTTTTTTAGATTCCACGTAGAAGTGAGATCACGCAATATTGGCCTTTCTGTACATGGCCTGCTTCACCTAACATAATGCCTTTGCAGTTCATCTGTGTTGATGCAAATGTCAGGCCTTCCTTATTTTATTATTTATTTTTTTAACTACTCCCTTGAAACAGCATGAAATTTTCTTATTTTTTTTTTAAGGCCGAATAGTATTTCATTGTACATAAATACCTTTATGTACCTTTTCTTTATTCTTCCACTGTTGAATGTTTAGGCTAATTTCATATCTTGACTATTGTGAATAATGCTGCAATAAATATGAGGGTGCAGGTATCTCTTGGAGATACTGATTTTATACCCTTTGAATCCATTCCCAGTAGTGTGATCGCTGGATCACATGGTAGTTGTATTTTTAACTTTTTAGGAACCTCCATACTGTTGTCCATGACTGCACTAATTTACATTCCTATCAACAGTGTGTGAGGGTTCTCTTTTCTTCACATCCTTGCTAAATCTTCTATCTTTTTTGATAATAGCCATTCTAACAGGTGTGAGGTGATATGTTATTGTGATTTTAATTTTCATTTCTCTGATGATTAGTCATGTTGAACATTTTTCCCTATACCTTCATCAATTTATACATCTTTTGAGAATTGTCTTTTCAGGTCCTTTACCCATTTTTTAATTGAGGTTTTTCATTTCTTGCTATTGAATTGTTTGAGTTCCTTATATATTTTGGATATTAAGTTTTTGTATTAGTCCATTTTCATGCTGCTGATAAAAGACATACCTGAGACTGTGCAACTTGCAAAAGAAAGAGGTTTATTGGACTTACAGTTCCACATGGCTGGGGAGGCCTCACAATCATGGCAGAAGGCAAAGAGGAGCAAGTCACATCTTATGTGGATGGGAGCAGATGGTTTTAAAAACTGTCAGATCTCAAGAGACCCATTCACTATCACAAGATAGTGCATGAGAAGGACCCACCCCCAATATTCAATCATCTCCCACCAGGTCCCTCCCACAACATGTGGGAATTATGGAAGCCACAAGATGAGATTTGGGTGGGGACACAGAGAAAAACCATATCGGTTTTTATTAGACATATAGTTTGAAAAGACTTTCTCTCATTTCATAGGTTGTCTCTTCACTCTGTTGACTGTTTTCTTGATTGTGCAGAAGAATTTTAGTTTGATACAATCTAAACTATATAAAAAAAATTGGTCAGGTGCAGTGGCTCACATCTGTAATCACAGCACATTGGGAGGCCAAGGCAGGTGGATTGCTTGAAGCCAGGAGTTCGAAACCAGCCTGGCCAACATGGTGAAACCCCATATCTACTAAAAATACAAAAATTAGCCTGGCATGGTGGCACACCCATAATCCCAGCTATTCAGGTGGCTGAGACACGAGAATCACTTGAAGCTGGGGGACAGAGGTTGCAGTGAGCCAAGATCATACCACTGCACTCCAGCCCAGGCAACAGAGTGAGACTGTCTTAAAAAAAAAAAGAAAAGAAAAGGAAAAAAAAATTATTGCCTGGACCAATGTCATCGAGCATTTCATTATTTCTTTTCTTTTTCTGAGATAAGGTCTCACTCTGTCACCCAGGCTGGAGTGCAGTGGTATGATGTTGGCTCACTGCTGCCTCAGCTTCCTATGCTCCATTGATGCTTCTGCCTCAGACTCTGCCTGTGACTTCTGAAGCTAGATCCTCAAAATGCCAAGCACTTTGTCTTGTTATCTTGAGAGACCTGCTGGGACTACAGGTGTGCACCACCATTCCATGCTAATTCTTAAAATTTTTTGTAGAGACAGGTTTTCACCACGTTGCCCAGGCTGTTCTTGAATTTTTGGGCTCAAATGATCTGCCTGCCCTGGCCTCCCAAAGTGCTGGAATTAGAGGCATGAGCCACTGTGCCTGGCCAGAACTTTTCTAAAAGGAAGAAATTGGAGTTCATCAGGCAGCTTTTTCTTTTTGCCTGCTTCCTTAGACTTATGCTCAAGGGACTGAAAAAAGATCAACATTAAAAGTAGTCTTCTAAAATATCTTGACCTAGAGGAGCTCAACAGTGTAGCCTAGAAACAGAGGACATCTGAAGTCTTTCATCCACTAGGGGTTACAGGTGGAGTCCATGGGAGTGTGGAATAGACAGAGGGAGAACTGGATATAAAAACCAAATCTACACAAATAATTACAATGCATATATGACAGTAACAGAGGTAAATATAACATGCTACAGGCAGACAGAAGATAACAAAAAGAATCCTGTTCTCAACATTTGTAGACATTTTCACAAAGGAGATGATGGAAGTTGCAACCTGAAAAAAGGATATGAGTTTTTTAGATAGAGGAAAGAGGAGAATTCCTAGCAATGGAAGAGAAGGCACAAGGCCAAGGCCATGGATATTTAGAAGAGGGAGTTTCATATGATTGGCGGACTCATTTATTTATGTATTGCATAGTGCTTTCATTTTTTTTTTCCAACAAATATATGGAATATTTTCAGCAAATGTATCAGATTTGAGTTAGTTGCTGAGAATTATCATAGGAAACAAGGTACAATGTCTACCCTCCAGAAGCTTGCAATCTACTGTGGATCAGAAGAAAATAAACAGGTGGAGTCAGTCAAGGGAAAACTTGCCAAAGCTATGATGTGGTAGGCCTAGGTGTTATAAGCCACCATAGGGGAACGTAAGAAGCCTGAAAGTGAATGGCATATGAGGTAAACTTTCTAGAGGAGGAAACATTTCAGTTGACATAAGAAGGATGGTGAAGTTGGATAGGCAGAGGTATAGGATTAAAACAATACATTTCTGAGGTCTTAAATATCTTTCTACTATCCACCTCATTGATTCCAGTACCTTACACACAGGGGCCATGCCTACTAGTCGCAGGTGCTATTGTTGCATTAACAAACCCCTCCAAAACCTGGTCATTTTATTTATGGATTCTATGAATTAGATATTTGACGCAGCAGGAATGGTTTGTTTCTGTTCCATGATATCTGGGGCCTCCATGATATTTGAGAGGAAGCCAGGTGTGACCAGATGTCTAGGGGCTGCCATCATCTAATGGTGTCTTCATTCATGACTGGGTGATGCTGGCTGTTGACTGAAGCTTTATATGGACGGTCAGCCAGAATATTTACACATTAACTAGTTATTGGGATACCCAGAGGTGCCCACTGGCTGGCATCCGCCCATGTGTTTGTTGACTGGTGCTGGGTATTGGTCAGAGCCTCAGTTGGACTGTCAGCCAAGATAGCTACATGTGATCCTTCCACGTGATCCTTCCACAAGGGCTAGCTGGGTTTCCTCACAACATGGCAGCTGGGCTCTAAGAGCAAGTCTCTCAAGATAACAAGACAAAGTGCTTGGCATTTTGACGATCTAGCTTCAGAAGTCACAGAACAGTCGTTTCACAGCACTCTGTTGTTCAGGAAGTCACACTCACCCTGATTCTCAGAAAAGGGACATAGACCCTTCCACTTGATGGAGTAGTGTCACGGTCACATGGGACACAGACCGTGTGGGATGGAAGGTATTGTTCTGGCTACCTGCGGAAAACGTGATCTGCTCTAGCACTCAACAAGTATCTGTTGAATGAACGAGTAACTTTCAAAAATTGTGTTTGAAACTAATGGCAGATAATGAAAGACTAACAGATCTTTTAAAAAGGAAATTTCTGAGACCATAGCAATCTCTTTTTGAGACATTGTCTCACTGTGCTTTAGACATGTCCATTATGTTAACTACTTAGATCAGCATTTCCCAGAATCTGTTAGGTAGAATAGTCTCGTAGAGAACAACTTCATAATCAAATAAAATCCACAGAATGCTGCATCGATTTGCTCTTGTATCAGTTATCTATTGCTGTGTAACAAACTACTCCCCAAATTACCGGCTCAAAATAGCAACCATTTTATGGTTCATGCTTCTGTGGGTCTGGAATTTGGGCAGGACTCAGCAGAGACGTTCATACCTGCTCCTTGGGCTACTAGGTGGGGTGACTCCACTGGCGCTAGGCATCTCAGATGGTCTCACACTCAGATTTAAAAATTTTTACTTTACTTTTTCTTCCTGCCCACTCCCCAACAGGATTCCTTTATAGTCTTATTTAAAATCTGTGTTCCAGAGACTACAGAAATGGCATGTATTTAAATTCTGCTCCAATTGTATTTGCCTGGGCATTAGAGGCAACAAATCACCTATGGCAGAGTTAGCTGTGTAGTATCAGTCAGCGTTGAGACAATTGTCCCAACTTTGGTTTGGAGCCGAAGTCTGCAAAAGTAGTGTACAGGGCACTCTGTGGGGTGTGCTGTGCTGGTCATGCCTTTGCATCTGTCTGTGGGCGTACATGCAACCCTTCTTTCCCCCATACTTATGAGGTTTCCTTAGAATGACGTGCTCTCCCCAGTCCCTTCATTTTCTTCCTGTGAAGGGAACTCAGAGAATGTGACACCTGGCTTCTCTGTGTCCCTGTACCTACTCTGCCCTAGCGAGGTGGGATGGCTTATTTGATTGGTCAGTTTGAGAAGAATAGCTGGGCTTGCTTGGTTCCTTCTTTCCTTTCAGGCATGTTGCTCTGCTTCCTTGTTGATGTAAGTCCCTCTGGGCAGGACCCCTCATAGCGCTTCCCAGGGCTGAGAGCACAAGACTGCCAGATCTAGGGTTCAGTGTTAATGTCTATTTTCCTGAAAGGCCTAATACTTATGTCTTCCAACCTGGCCTCCATCAATTATAAAGATAACATTTCGATCCCTATTATTGTTCTCGTTTTATTTCTCAGATTGTTCAGGGCTGAGATGAAAAGAGGGTGAATATTGAGCGGACCCCTTTACAGATGGAGCACGGTGTCTGGGTTCAGAGTCTAGTCCCTTTTCTTGCTAGAATGATGACCTGGAGCAAGTGACTTAACTTCTCTGGGGCTCACTTTCTTCCTCTATAAAATTGGAATAATAATAGTACTTACCAGATTATTCTGAAGATTAAATAAAAAGCACTGATGATACTGTAAACAGTCAATACATTTAGCGATTATGTATTCATTTATCCATCCACTGTTCAAATTGCGTTTTAGGTGGATTTTTCTGCATGCTATGGATAATAAGACAGAGAGGGTGACTACATTTGTGTCGTTTAGGGTTTGGTAGGGGAGAGAGGCAGTGAACAAGTAAATAGCCACATACACATGATAATTTCAGAGCGTGACAGATGTGACGAAGTAAAACACCAGGGGGTTGGGTGGGGTGTGGAAAAGGAGTGCTTTAGCTGTGGTGGTCCGGGAAGGTCCTCCTGTGATTTTCATGCAGCAGCTGTTCAGCTGGCTGAGTGAGGGCCTCAAAGGAGAATGGATGGTTAGTAGTGAGAAACACGACTACCCCTGCAAAGGCAGTCTGCAAAGTCTGTAATAGAACATTCTTTTGCTTTCCTCATGAAATTAAATGCTGTCACTTATCTCAAAACAGCTATGGGTGGCTTGTGCACAAAAGTTTTGGGTCAGTTCTCATATGGTTTCCTTTGCCTAAGAATGATTTTAGGGATGTGGGGGTTAGTTCCTTATCAACATTAACAAGGCATCGAGGGCTATCATATAGTCAGAAAAGGAAGTGCAGAGGGTTTGGTGAACCTTTCAAGGCCCTTCCAAGGGCCACAAATAGTAACCTAGTACCACGGGTCGGAGCTTTGGGAGAGTAACATCGTACTCATATAGTACAGAGGTTAACAAAGAGTTAAAGATAAAACTTCCACAAGGAGAAGCCGGAGGGGAACACCTTGCTCAGCAACCTGTCTGCCTCCCCACTCAGTAGAGGGTAACTCCTGGCTGCTGAGGTTTAAGTGGTCCTGCTGGGTGTTCATAGTAGAATCTTCTTGCTCGGCACATGGGTGTATGGGTCTGCTCACTTTGACTCTGGCTACTGGGTTTGTTGGGGGTACATACCAGTTCCTTGATATGATAGTGGCCCCTACTCTCCCTATTATGCCGTATCTTTAAAGAAGAATTGCACTGGCAGATTCTTCTTTAAAGGACGTATTAAGAGCATGTGGAGAAATGAAAATCTAAAATGACCAATATGAGTTCTTTAACAAGAGGACTGATAAAAGACATCTACCTCTAAAATATCCAGGTAACATCCAAATAAGAAAAATGACAAGTAACTCAAGAATATGTACTAGAAAGGGCACAGATCTGGGTACTAGTACCTTGCTTCTAGCTCTGCCATCTACTAGCCAAGTGAGCAAATTGAGAAGAAAACTAACATGTATTGAGCACCTACTATATGACAGATTTTGTGCTTATAACTTTATATAAAACATTGCATTTTTAATCTTTAAAACAATTTAAAAAATAAGTACGAATCCTCCCATTTTATAGATGAGGAAATGGAGGCATGGTGAAATTAAGTGTTCACACAATTAGGAATGGGAGGCCCAGTTTGAAGCTCTCACATCTACAAGTGGGCTCTTCCTAGGATACTGTGTTTTCCTTCGACTGAATACTGCCCTTGGTTACTTTTACATTTTCCCGTGGAGCCATAATGTACACTCACTCTCTAATCTTTTCTTCTAGTTCTAAAGTTTACTCATGGCTGGCTGAGGTTTTAGTTGAACATAAAACTACTTCTAGTTCTAAAAATATTCAGAGTATTTTAAAAGTATTTATAATCTGTTGGTTTAAAACACGTTAGCAAGTTCTTTGACATTGCCTTAAAGAGAGAGCCTTATTTCCCTCCCCTTGAATGCAGCTGGGCTTAGCAACTTACTTCTAATGAATGGAGCAAGGTAGAAATGACAGCATGTGATCTTTTAAACTAGGTCATAAAAGGCAATACTATAGATTCTTCCTTGCGTTTTCTTAGATTTCTTGCTCTGGGGAAAGCTGGCTGTGCTGTGAGGACACTCAAGCTGCCTAATGAGGGGTGCCCTTGGTGGAGAACCCAGGCTTCTTGTCCACAGCCGTGTGGATGAACCCCAGCTAAGCCCTCACATGAGGCTGCATCCTGGGCAACATCTTGACCATGACCTCATGAATTTCTGACCCACAGAAACTGTGAGCAAATAAGTGATTACTTTCTTAATCCACTAAGTTTGGAGTATTTTGTTACACAGTAACAAATAACTAATACAATAATAAAGAGGCCAGGTATAAAGTCAAATATGGCCTTTAAAAACGTGTTATATACTCATTGAAGCTATATTAAGGAAATCTGAATGGATTAGTCAAAAAATAGAAAAATGAGAAGGAAAATTGTATAAGGTCATCTCACACTTTTAACAGCACCAGTCCCTTAAGTCTAAAGTTTTGGCCCAACAATACTCATGCCTTTTTTTCCTGAAAGGCATCAATAAGGTAAGAGAAGATTTGGCATGAGTGCTTGTGATTTGTGATTGTCTTTAGTGCTCTGCTCATAGAATATAAATCTCTGAATAAGATGGGAGGAGAGGAAACTTGATAGTGTTGACTTTCTACCCCACTGCATTTGTAAAATCTAGCTAGATTGTGTCTGCAATACAGAATATCAGTGTTGGAAGCAACCTCAAGAACCATCTAATATTTTCATTTAAGAGATTTAGAAATAGGGGCAATAAAGCGTAGTGTTTCTCCAGAGTCACGGGGCAGATGGATGCCCTAACCTGAGACTCCAGGTGGCTGAGTTCCAGAGCAGTGCTTGTGCTTCTCCTGAAGGCTGCTTAGGGTCCAACTGCTGAAGTGACTTCTGTAGGTATATTTATCTGAGCAGAGGTGACGAAGTGGCTTCCAGTGCTTCTACAGGTTCTCCATACTTCTCTTCTCACACACCTTGCCATGTGTCTTGGATAGTAAGATCTGCATTTTGTTGGGGAGCCTCTCCTTTGCTCATAGGGAAGTCAAGAGATCATGGATGTAAGCTAAAAAGAACTCAGATGGGAATTGATCAAAGCAATTTAAATGTTGGAGAAACATAGCATTGCTCAACAAAATGCTCCAGAGTCACCGATTTTAAAGGCTATTTCCTTAGAGAGGGTGGCCTTCTTACTACTGGAGGATTGACTAGTGACATTTCTAAGAAAGACATTTATAGAGAAATTCTGAAACTGACTCGAAGAAACATTAGACTTCATTTTCATGGACTTAAAGATAATTTTAATGATAATCACTTAATAAAAAAGAAATAGTGTGAACAGGAAGTAGCACAAAATTCAGTGCTGCAGTGGAAGGTTGGTGTGTGCTGTTGGGAAGCCGAAGCCAAGGAAGCTGTGGAGGGAACAAGTACTTTGTAAGGGCAGGGAGAGAGTGGTCAGAGGGTCAGAGAACCAAGAGAGCCACTCATCCAAGCAGCTGTAATATGGGCTCTTTAGAACTGGTGTCATGCCCCAAACACTGAAGGGGATGAGATGATGAGCTCCAGCTGCTTCTGTCAATGGTGTCTGTCTGACAGGGTGGTTCTGGGACGTGAACATTTGCATGCTTACATGTGTGGAGAGCACCCCAAGGCTTATCATCACCCCCAGACCTCCCTGAGGTCTTGTTTACGGGCTAGCAACTTCAGCAGTGCATCTGGGGTGCATTCCTAGTTACTGCCCTGGCCTGAAGGCTTGGTTTTCTCCATTAAATTTCACCATCTTATTGTCAACCCAAGGATACGAGTGCCTGTTGTCCTCATTATATGCTACTGTCTCCCAGGACCTAATAAACTAGTCTGGCTGAAAATAAAAACAAACAAGCAAAGAAACAAACCAACCAACCTTGCTCAGCCACATCCTGCTCCCCAATCAGTGGCTTTCTCCATGCTCTCCTAACGAATGTCTTTAAGGTCTTCATTTTCTACTCTGGCTGACAGTCTTCCATTCATCCAATTCCTTCTCCATTAAAAGGGATTTAGCAGTGGTCTCTGAAAATGTGGCTAGCAGGATGCCCACTTTCAGCTGCAAGAGATGGTTCTGTTTCTCCAGCCGCTGGTTCTGCCTGTGAAGGCACTGAGCCTCCTTCTGGTCCACACCTCCGCTAATTCCTGTCTCTGCTATCCACTATCCATTTTCAAACTTCAGGCTTTGTATTTGTTTTTGTTTTGTGAACCTTTTCCAGGTTCGCAGTGGGAATTCCATAGTCGGGGCTCAGCTCCACCTCCTGGGTTGACTGATCCAAGGAACGCAGGTTGGAGAGAGAAGTAGACTTCCAAGGATGCATCTTCTTGGGACTAAGCATATTCCCAAAGACGGGCATCTTCGGCTTGATGATAGAAAAGCCAATGCTCCCTTCTCTTGACATGTCCTAGAAGCCAGGGTCCAAGTGTAACTCAAGACCTCCTGCAAGGACCCCATCCAGATCCCCATCACTCACTGTGACCATAGCGTGCCAGCCTTCCTCATGGATTATTCTAACTATTAATTGGAAATAAGTGAGGACAAAAGGTCTCTAGAAACTCAGTGTTTCTGGAGGCATTGCTGACTCTTCTCTTACTCTCACACCCACTTTTGGTCTCTCAGCAACTCTTGCTATCCCTAACTGAAGATTATGTTTATGTATGTGTGTGTATATGTGTCATAGTGATAAGAGCTATTATATATATAAGAGCCTATATATATATATAAATATATATCTCCAAAACTCTAGCACTTTTCACTACACCCTACTCAACTGCCACAATCTTGGTGAAAGCCACATTTCTTACCTGCATTACTGTAGAATAGATTACAGCAATATTGCAATTACTAGATTACTTTCTATAACAAGATTATTTTCAACTGACCCCCCATTTGTACCTTTGATGTCTATAATCTATTCTCAACATCACAGCAGAATGACCCTGTTGAAAGTAAGTCATTTCTCTGTTCAAAACTTTTCAATGGCTCCCCACCTCACTCAAAGTGAAACCCAAAGTCCCTTCGCTTCCTGTCTGTCTTGGCCACTGGGCTGCCCCGCACCCTATTACTCATGACCACTCTGAGCTCATCTTCTGCTTCTCCCACCCTTTAACAGCTGCAGCCACATGTGTCTCCTGTTGGTGCATGAATGAGCAGGCATATTCCCGTCTCAAAGCCTGAGACTCCCATAGCTGTGCTGGCTCAAATTTCAACCCTTTCAATCCAACGCTTTCTACCTGGACTCCTTGCTTTACTTTTTTTCCTTAGCTCTTATCACTATGAAACATGTTACATATCTAACTTATTTTTTTGTTGTTGTTACTCTTCGGTGGTCCAAGGGAGAGATGATGATGGTGTAGATTAAAGAGGTTGCAGTGGAGATGATGAGAAGAGTCTGGATTTAGGATAAGTTTTGAAGGTCATGCTGACAGGACTTGCTGTGGGGTTGAATGTGGAGTTGAGAGAAAGAAATCCAAGGGGATGACTCTGGTTTTGACCTGAGGAATTGGGTTTATGGTGGTACTAGGATAGGAAAATAATTTAGGAGTGATTTTTTTTTTTTGATAGGGGAGATCAACAGCTCAGTTTTAGCCATCTTAATTTAAGACACATATTAAATATACAGAGATGTAATAAAGGTGTATTTATACATGTAAAATAAACCTCAGGAAAGAGATCTGGACTAGAAAAATGAATTTAGGCATCATCAACATTTGGATGATATCTGAAGACATGGGGGCTTTTGGAATCACTAAAGAAAAAAAGTGTAGCCAAAGAAGAGATTTAGAAAAAAATTGCTAGAGGAGCTAGTGCTTAAATATTTAGCTTATGAAGGAATAGACGATATAGACAAGAAGAAACTGTTTCAGGAATCCAGCTCATGAGAAGGAGAGCAAGCTGGGAAACAGGGCACAAGTTTACCAGAGCATGTGACTACAGATATGAATAAGCTTGTGGAATGAAACTCGGAAGTTGAAACGGTTTTCCCCGATTGCATCTATATATCTGTATGAAATATACGACAAGGTCTTCAGCTGAGAGATGGGTGGGAGGAGATGTTGGAGATTTGAGGATTGAGGAGAATGTGTAATAGTCATCTTGGGAGTAGGTTAATGAATTTACTAGGGAAGTTTGGTTGTCAGATAGTGTTGAGTGCTCACTGAAGATTTTTGGTCATAAATTTGAAATGGGTCCTGATAGCCCTGGTTGTGTGATTTTTCTCCAGCAACATTCAGCCGCTTGGGTATGGGGATACAGTAAGTGGTTAGTTGAATGGAAGAAGAGTTGGTGTGGGGAGAGAAAGAAATGGAGGGTTGCCATTCAACTGGTGTAGCTGCCATTACGCAAGGTGATCAGGATCGAGAGATCTGCTGTATAACATTGTGCCTGTGGTTACCATTATTATATTTTATACTTAAAGTTTGTTAATAGGTAGATTTCATGTTAAGTGTTCTTACCACAATAAAAAGTATATAAAGAGACTGGTTCCATATAATATCAAATAACATGAGATTTGGTTGCAGAGCTCACAGAAAATTTCTAACTCTGGATATATATATTAAAAAGTAAGAGTAAAAAGCTGAAAAGTAAAAAAATAAAGAAACCTTCAAATAAAGTGTAAGAAAAATAAAGCTCTGGATAAATGGACTTTGTAAGTAAGGAAATAGAATAAAATGTGCTAGACAATTACATTGAAAAGCTGTTTCACAAATGGAGAAATACTGACATAAAAATCATTAGCCTATTTAAAATAAAATCACATGTTGGCTTACTCACTAGCTACACTACCCTCCTGTATTGAAAAACTAATGAACAAACTAAAGGCCATGGTCTTCAGTTTCTAGACTTCTTTGTACCTGAGAATAAGAATGGTAGGTGCACTTATGCTAGATTTGGAAGTGGCAATTTTTCTGTCATCCATCTGCCACCTTTTGGCTGACTCGCTCCTTTGCCAGCAAGGTCAGAGCTGTGGGTGGCTATTCTGCAGCAAGTTCTCAATGTCCATTCTCCAGGTTTCTGGACCTAAAAGGCAGTTGTGGTGTTAGCACTGATGGTGATGGCTTCTTGGTCAGAGCTTCCTGAAATCTGAATTCATCTACAGGTGAGAGTTCTTAATAGAAATGGTTAATGGTGGTCTTAATGGGAGTGGTTTCCCTGAATATTAGTTCTTTATTGTCCTGTGGGCATCTTTCAAGTGCTTTCCTCCAGTCCTTCAATAATTGTGGAAATGCCAAATTATAATTTTCCTTTCTTAGAATTTCATGCTCAACAGCATTTCAGCATCTGCACGGAGCCCTGCTTGGGAGAGAAAGCACTTCTATAACTGGTTGTAGACAATAGAGCATTACGCTGGGTGGGCTCATGCTTTCTGCATATCTTGAAGCCAGTAAGATCCCATTACTGAAAAAAGGTAAGATATTAATAATCCATGATACGCAATGGCAAGACCATTACTTATCTCCCTCCTGTGGTTACCTGGAATGACCTGCCTCAGGACGGAAAGGGTTCAGGAGACTGAGTGATTGCCTTGGTAGTCATCATTTTGAGACTGTGGAATGCAAAGGTTATCTGGCTGCAGAGTTTTAAAAAAGGCAGCATTTATAATTCTTGGCTCAAGATATGGTCAATGGCCTAAGAGTTCCTTTTGAAGAAAAAAATAATGAATGAACCATGGTAAGTAAATTGAATGAATAACATTGGTTTCCTATGGACAATTAGGACATTGAAAAACAGTGAGTATCATGATAGAAATAATAACATTTATTAATTTACTTGTTTATTTTATTTTATTTTATTTTATTTTTTGAGGCAGAGTCTCACTCTTATTGCCCAGACTGGAGTGTAATGGCATGATCTCAGCTCACTGCAACCTCTGCCTCCTGGGTTCAAGCAAGTCTTTTGCCTCAGCCTCCTGAGTAGCTGGGATTACAGGCACCCATCACCACTCCCGGCTAATATTTTGTATTTTTAGTAGAGGCAGGGTTTCATCATGTTGGCCAGGCTGGTCTGGAACTCCTGACCTCAGGTGATCCACCCACCTTGGCTTCCCATAGTGCTGGGATAACAGGCATGAGCCACCGTGCCTGGCCAGCATAGCAACATTTAATAGGATAATTTCAGTGACTATCTCTTCAGGTGAAGCAACCCAACCTTCTCATGCTTAGAAGGATGGCTGTGTCCTGGTTGGAGAGATGCAATGGCTGTACCTGAGACAATAGTCCATTATCTTTCATTGTCTCTAGACTCATAGCTAGGGTTGATTAATATCAGGTCAATCACAAATTTACATCCAGGTGAAGAAGGCTTACTTAGAAAAAAATAGTCATAACATTTTGTAATTTAGATGTCTATTCTTCACTGTGTTTAAGATATTCTAACGATTTTCTTCTTAATTGCCCCTAGAGGACTCCATGACTACTTCTGTTTTGTTTTTCCCTTATGACGGCATTTCCCTTCATTACAATTTAGTTTAAAACATTTTGAATAAAATTTTAAAAGTATTATTTTAGTTCACTTTGTATTTTTTTTCTTGCTTTCAGTTGATTATTGGTACATTACTGATGATTGGATAAGTTATTCACGACTTACTATTATCAATGCATTTTCTCAAATTAAAAAAAAAGAGGAATTTGAACTTTACCAGGAGAGTACAATGGAGGGAAATAAGGCAAGATAGTTAAGACTGAAGCTGGGAGTAGTGATAGTCAGTACCTGTAGTCAGTTCCAGCTACTTGGGAGGCCAAGGTGGGAGGATTGCTTGAGCCCAAGAGTTCGAGGTTGCAAGTGAGCTATGACTGCACCACTGCACTCCAGTTTGGGTGACAGAGCCAGACTCTGTCTCTAAAAAAAAAAAATAGGAAAAATATTTGAAAGTGAGATGGATCATGGAGTCTACAGGGTTGATGAGAGCTTTTGAGGGAGTGGAGGACAGTAAACATGCAGCTGGGTCTACAGATCAGCATTCTCAAAAAGGTGTGCTGGGAGGACAGGATGTAATGGTCTGGGAGAGCTTTGTTTGAGATTGAGTTTTCAGAGGTGTTTACATCCTTCTATGTGTCAGGCACTATTGTATTGGGCACAGTGAATAAAACAGACATCCATGACACATAATCTATTGTGGAAAATGGACAATAAACAAATAGGCAATTAAACTACATAATATGTCACATGGCGATAAATGCTATGGAGAAAAATGAAGCAGGGCAGGAGAATTGGGAGTAGTGAGGCAGGTATTTGCCGTGTGAAATGGGATAACTCTGAAAGGCTCTCTGTGGAAATGATGCTTGAGCAAAGGTTGGAAGGAAGAGACTGGAATTGACATACAGATATCTCAGGAGGTATAGTCCATGCGGAACGATAACAGATGCAAGGTTGGTCCGTGGCTAACGCGAGGTGCCCAGGGTATCTCAGAGGGCTCATACTCTCTGCAAGGGAAGAGTAGTAGGAGAGGAGGTCAGAGACATGATGGGGGTGGGATCAGATTGCATGGAACATGTGCCAGCTTGAAGAGGGCTTTGCAGGTTATTGCAAATATTTGGCTTTTACCACGATGGGAAGTCACTGGAGGTTTTGGAACAGAGATGAGACATATACTTAGAAGGGGCACTATGCCTGCTGTGTTGAGAGGAGACAGAAGAGGGACAAGACCGAGGGCAGGAGGCCAGCTGGGAAGCTCTTGCAACAATTCCGGTGAAAGCAGGTAGTGGCCTGGACCTGGATAGTAGAACTGGAGATGGAGAAGAAAATCTGGTCAGAATTTGGATGTGAAGGCAGAAGAAAAAGGTTTGCCAATGGGCTGGAAGTGGGACACGCAGCAGAGAGGAGACAAGGGAGAGTCTAAGAACTTTGTCCTGAGCAACTGGAAGGTTTGAATAAATATTTACTCAGGTAGAGAAAACTCAGGGGGAGTTAAATTTGATTTCAAATCAGGTTTTGGTTTTGTTCATGTCCAGGTTGAGATTATACGACTAGAGTTCAGGGTTCTGAGCTCTAGTTCAGTTCTATTTTATATTGAAGATAAAAATTTGAAACTCATCTTAAGGCATGAGACTGCATGAGATCTTTACTGAAATGTGCTGGATAGAGGAGAAAAAAGGCCGAGAATTAAAGAAGCATACCAATGTTCAGAGGTCAGGGAGAGAAGGAGGAAACAGCAAAGGTTGATGAGTAGAAAACAAGGAGAATGTGGTGTCTGGGAGCCAAGGGCTGCAGTTATTGGCAATGACAGGGTCTAGGTATG
>PVKP010025814.1:0-33224 GCA_004027715.1 Plecturocebus donacophilus
CGCACACCACATCGGAGCCGGGGAACCAGGCAGAGCGCGCACACTCCATCGGAGCCCGGGAAGCAGGCAGAGCGCACACTACATCAGAGCCCGGGAAGCAGGCAGAGTGCCCAGCCCCGTCAGTCTTACCGCCTCCAAATGGAAAAGGAAAGCACAGGATGGAGCTGAGGATACAGTCTGTGGCTTGACCGCAGGTGTCACCAGGACAGCCTGCACAAACCCACTACAGGAGGACCTGGCAGATACAGTGCTGGTTTTTCAGGAGCTGAAGGCAATGTTGCCCAGTGAATGGGACTTTGGGTTTTTCGGTTGGTTTTTGTTTCTTTGATGATTTTTGGTAGATGAGTATTCTTAAATTTAATGATTACACACTTAACTTTCCTTCCTTCCTTTCTTCCTTCCCTTTCTTTCTTTCTTCTTTCTTTCTTTCATTTCTTTCTTTCTTTCTTTCCTTCTTTCTTTCAGACAGGGTCTTGCTGTGTCACGCAGGCTGGAGTGCAGTGGCACTGTTATAGCTCCCTCTAGCCTCAACCTTCTGGGCCCAAGTGATCCTCCTGCCCCAGCCTCCCAAGAAGCTGGTACCACAGCACGTGCCACCATACCCAGCTAATTTCTTCTTTATTTTTTGTAGAGACTGGGTCCCACTATGTTGTCCAGCCTGGTCTCAACCTCCTGGACTCAAGCAATCCTCCTGTCTTGGCCTCCTGAGTAGCTGGGATTACAGGCATGAGCCACTACACCTGGCCCCACACCTAACTTTTTTATTACTTTTGTTTTTTGAGGCGGACTCTCACTCTGTCACCCAGGTTGGAGTGCAGTGGTGAGATCTCAGCTCACTGCAACCTCTGCCTCCTAGGTTCAAGCGATTCTCCTGCCTTAGTTTCCTGAGTAGCTGAGACTACAGGCATGAGCCACCGTGCCTGGTTAATTTTTGTATTTTCAGTAGAGATGGGGTTTCACCATGTGGGCCAGGCTGGTCTCGAACTCCTGACCTGGTGATCCACCAGCCTCAGCCTCCCAAAGTGCTGGGATTACAGGCATGAGCCACTGCACCCGACCCAAAATAAACTATTCTTATTCCACTTTTGTTTCATTTGATCACTGGATCACTAGCATTGTAACAGCATTATAATCCACAAATTGACATTGCAAACGTCTGTGTCTGCACTTTGAATATTATTAAGTAGATCTTGTGTAAGAAAATGAACTACTGTAAACATTTTTTTTTAAACAAGGAGACAAGGTCTTACTCTGTTGCCCAGACTGGAGTGCAGTGGCACCAACGCAGCTCACTGCAGCCTCGACCTTCCAGGGCTCAAACAATCCTCCCAGCTCAGCCTCCCAAGTAGCCAGTACTACAGGCCTACGCCACCATGCCTGCGTAATGTTTTTGTATTTTTTGTAGACATGAGGTCTCACTTTATTGCCTAGACTGGTCTTGAACTTCTGGGCTCGAGCAATCCTCCTGCTTCGATCCTTCTCACTTCTGATCCTCTGACTTTGGCCTTCCAAAATGTTGGGATTACAGGCGTGAGCCACTGTGCCTGGCTTTGTAAACCATTTTTTTAGAAAAGTAAATTCTGAATTATAAGTAACTACTATGAAAAACTTGGGATTACACTCCATCTGTGGTCTTCTTTCCTTTTTAAAATTTAGAACTGGATCAAGATGGTTGGGTTTTGAGGATATCCAAATGACTGTGAAAAAACAGCCTGCATGCGCCACCATGCTCAGCTAATTTTTGTAGTTTTAATAGAGACCGGATTTCACCATGTTGGCCAGGCTGATCTGGAACCCCCAACCTCAAGTGATCCGCCCGCTTCGGCCTCCCAAAGTGCTGGGATTACAGGTATGAGCCACAATGCCCGGCCTATTATTTATTTTTTATTTCTTTCTTTTCCTCAGAGATTCCTGTTCTGAAACTCCCATATACTTTACATCATTTCTAGATTATTTATAATATCTAATATAATGTAAATAGTAGTTATACTGCATTTTTATTTGTATTATTTTTGTTGTTGTAATGTTTTTATTGTTTTTTTTTTCCTGAATATTTTCCATCAACTCTTGGTTGAATCTGAGGTACAGAACCCGCAGATGTAGAGGGCTGACTGTATTTATTTGAATGTGATAGTAACTTTATTCACCAAAGTAGTTCATTTATTCATATATGGGTCTGCTTATATTTAACCTTTTCTTGTCTCATTTGAAAAGAATGTTCTTAATCCACCTCTGAGACACAATTCGGCTTGTGCTCAGAATTGTTTGTATATTGGTTCCTAAGGGTAAAAAAGAAAAAAAAGTGCCAATAAGTCCACCAGATAAGGGACCCAGGAAGAGAGGGTCGAATGTTGCTGGAATGCTGTTTAGTTTACAATTAAGAGATTAAGGGGGTCTTTTCTGATGTTTTCCCTTTGAGAACCAGGAGAAACGGTATTTTTCTACATATTCGAGCAGCACCCATGGGTCAGATTTATCATCTGGGCTAGGCTGCTCTTTCAAAGAACTTAGCATCCATGGGGCAATGTAGAAATGCATGAATATTTTAAAGTTCCGTCAACACATCACAAAGGTGCTAAAACAGATTGGAAATACCTAAAACATAGCTGTTGCCACTGCAGAGCATGGCAGTGGCAGGAAAGAAGGAAGAGGGTGAGAAGTAGCTCTCTTTGCAGTTTTTCATCTACCCGACGCACACTAACAGCAAAAGGCACGCACATTCATTTTGCAGGCTGATTGCAAGCAACTAACGATAACGAAAATGATGGTGACATCATAATGCCATCTACCACTTCCCTTCAGTCTCTCTCTTACCTGCCACCCTCACCACACCCAGCTTCCCTGTATCTCTCCCCTCACTGCCTTCTGCCTTCACCCACTCAAAAAGCACACAAGGCGGAAGACAACTGGTAAAGCTGGGAAGAAGAGCTTTCAGTCGTTGGAGACCCTGCTGTACATTTGCGAATGTCACTTTCCTTGGAGAGAGCTTCCCTGATGACTTACAAAGAGCTGCCCCCAACACTGTCTGTCACATTCTCCTTCCTTCCTTCCTCTTTCTTTCTTTCTTTTCTCTGTCTCTTTCTTTTTTTTTTATGGCACTTTGCATTATTTGAAATTCTTATTTATATTTAGTTTCTACGTTGATGGCCTGTCTCCTCCGGTCAAATGTAAGCGCCATGAGAGTGGGGACTTTTCTGTTGCCTTCACCCAGTGTCTCCAGTGTAGGACACTGCCTGGTCCTAGGAGGAGCTTAGCAAATCAATGTTGACGGGACAAGTACTGTGGAGTATGCAAAACACAGGGGAAATAAGAGCAAAAAAAAAAAAAGGACAAAATTTAGAATGAGAAGGAACCCTAGAAGAGCTGTTTGGTAGATTTAGATGTTTGCAGAGATATTCAGGGAGACACTACAGGCAATCAGCAACAGTGTCTGCCAAGTAGATAATAAGCACTTGACGAATGGTGGCTATTCTTTTATTTTATTTATTTATTTGTTGATTTTTGAGACTGAGTCTTGCTCTGTCGCCCAGGCCGGAGTGCAGTGGCACGATCTTGGCTCACTGCAACCTTTGCCTCCTGGGTTCAAGCAATTCTCCTGCCTCAGCCTCCTGAGCAGCTGGGATTACAGGCACGCGCCACCACACCCAGATAATTTTTTTGTATTTTTGGTAGAGACTGGGTTTCACCATGTTAGTCAGGCTGGTCTCACCACCTGACCTCATGATCCATCCGCCTCGGCCTCCCAAAGTGCTGCGATTACAGGCGTGAGCCACCACACCCAGCTATTTTATTTTTTATTTTATTTTATTTATTTGTTTATTTTGAGACGGAGTTTTGCTCTTGTTGCCCAGGCTAGAATGCAATGGCAGTATCTCGGCACACCGCAACCTCCGTCTCCCAAGTTCAAGCGATTTTCCTGCCTCGGCCTCCCAAGTAGCTGGTATTACAGGCATGCACTACGACGCCCAGCTAATTTTTTGTATTTTTAGTAGAGACGGGGTTTCTCCATGTTGATCAGACTGGTCTCAAACTGCCGACCTCAGGTGATCCGCCCGCCTCGGCCTCCCAAAGTGCTGGGATTACAGGCATGAGCCACCGCACCCGGCTATTTTATTTTTTGAGTTAGGAATCTTGCTGTGTCGCCCAGGCTGGAGTGCAGTGGCATGATCACAGCTCACTGCAGCCTCGAATTCCTGGGCTCAAGCAATCTTCACACCTCAGCCTCCCAAATAGCTGGGACTACGAGTGTGCACCACAGTGCTCAGCTGATTGTTTTATTTTGTGTAGACATGAGGGCCTCACTATGTGCCCAGGTTAGTCTTGAACTCCTGACCTCAAGTGATCCTCCCACCTCAACCTCCCAAAGCACTGGAATTACACGCATAAGCCACCAGGCTCAGGTGGCTATTATGTTTTAAAATTTTTATTATTTGACCAGGCATGGTGGCTCACACCTGTATTCCCAATACTTTGGGAGGCCAAAGCAGGCGGATCACCTGAGGTCAGGGGTTCAAGACCAGCCTGGCCAACATGGTGAAACCCTATCGCTATTAAAAATACAAAAATTAGCCAGGCGTGGTGGCACACACCTGTAATCCCAGCCACTTGGAAGGCTGGGGCAGGAGAATCACTTGAGCCCGGGAGGTGGAGGTTGGAGATTGTGCCAGTGCCCTCCAGTCTGGGCGACAAGAGTGAGATTCTGTCATATATATATATATATATGTATGTATTATTGTGAGCCTGAAAAATGACCTGGCCTCAGGATTTGATAGTGTTCTTTCCCAACCCAACAAAAGGATTTGCTTTCTCTTACTTAACCTTGATCCTAGAAATAAAATTCTACTCTGAGCCTGAAAGCCACCCCGGTCCCACCCACAGCAGTAGTCCCAACAGCTCTGTGCATTAGCAATGCAGGGCTAGTGCTGCGATCCAGTCTCCTTTGAGGATCTTGGGTGAAAAATCCCTGCAGGGTTGGCCCCAGCTTTCTTTGTTCACATTGTTTGCTTTTGAAGACCTTAACGCAGTGCTGAGAAATCAATAAGCAGGGCTGCTGCTGCCCTGGTATGTGTCTCCTTCTGAGGCTCCTGTGGGAAGCTCGCTTCACTCCAACGCACTGATAAGTAGTGAAGTGCCCAACTCTGTCTGCAAATTAAGACTCTTGTAAGTAATGAAGGAAAACCAAGTTTCATTTGCTGTGGATTTTCCATCCAGAGTGTCATTAGATAAAACGAAAGTACGCATTACAGGTTTGTGTAATGATTTGCCGTGATAGGGTTATCAGTCATTGCAAAATTAATTATTTAGGAAAGCACTTTTTACTGGGGGTTTTCATTTAAGTTTTTCCCCTTGATGTATGTATATAAAAATGACTAATCCATCGGACATTGTTATTGTACTTGTGCATCTATCACTATTGGGCCTTTTTTTCGTAATTGGTTTATTAATTATAGCATCTTAATGATCTGTTTAAAATAAATAAACCATTTGCACCATTTCAAAGGTATTTTGTGAGGCTCAGCTGATATTAAAATAGCACCAGCCTTATGTGCTTTTTCAGCAAGTGACCTAATTAGTTAATAAAGTAATTGAATATTAAAAAGGATGTTGCAAGTGATTAAAATTTAAGAGCCTTCAGAATGTTATTAAAGCTATAAATCATACATCACTGTTTTAATTTGCATAGCTACAGAATTATTAATGGTCCACATGCACGCGGGGCTTGGCAATTAGTCCTTTGACAAAATGTTGGTGATGTCGAGGTACCAAATTCTTTCAACCTCTTTTGATAGCTAAATAGAAACCTGCTTTTGCCAAATTAAATATCTAACTGTTGAAATTGCTTCTTGCTCCCTTTGACAGGTATGTACATTCATTCATCCAACAAATATTTGTGAAAACCTTTTGTACTCAAGTACTGTGCTGGGTATCGGGTGTAAACAGTGAGAAAAACAGACACAGTTCCCGTGGAGGTTGCATTTTGGAGTTAGTGGGGTAGAGACACTAATCGTGTAGTCCCCAAATTCATACAAAAAGGTGATGAGGGGCTATGAAGGAAAAGTTTCAGATTCTTCAAGAGGATTTTGCTGCAAAAATCTGAACCTAGTCTGATAGATTAGGAACCGAACACTTAATTTCAGGTGAGGGGATTGGGACTTTACCCAGTAAAGGACTCTTGTTCAAGCAGGAAATGCTTAATGACTGGCTGGAATTATTGGTTGTTTACCCAACAGCCTGGCTACAGGATTCCCAATTTTGTTTGGGTATAGGGCCAGTGTTATGGCTAGGAAATGTAGGCTCAGGCCCAGGTGAATGATGAATGCTCTAACCAGTTATTGTAATCCCATTCCTCTTTGCCTGTGATTGCTTTAAGGTGGATGTGTTCTGGGAAATCTAAGAGGCTTTGTGGAAGAATTTCCCTTCTTGATAAAAAGAAATACACAGGAGGACACTCCTTTCCTTCATGCCTTCGGATGTCATCATGAGTGAAGGGGATGGCTGGAGTTATGTCAGCCTTATTGAGACCATGAAGGGGAAGGCAAAACAAACAAACAAAATACCACACACAGCTGGGTGGGGTGGCTCTCACCTGTAATCCCAGCACTTTGGGAAGCCAAAGCAGGAAGATTGCTTGAGTCCAGGAGTTCAAGGCCAGCCTGGGCAACATGACGACCCTGTCTCTACAAAAAATACAAAAACTAGGCAGGTATGGTGGCATATATTTGCAGTAGCAGCTACTTGGGAGGCTGAGGCAGGAAGATCACTGGAGCCTGGGAGGCAGAGGCTGCAGTGAGCTGTGACTGCACCACTGCAACCCAGCCTGGGTGACAGAGCGAGACTCTGTCTAAACAAAACAAAACAAAACACCCCCCCACCCCCTCCCCCCCTGAGGCACACACACAGCTTTCCTAAACCTGAGCCCAGATATTATTTGGTTGCTGAACCAACTATAACACCTTTGAATGTCTTAAGGTATGAAATCATAAGTTTTAGTTGGGTACTCTGTTACTTGAAGCCTAAAGCATCTGCACTGAACCAGATGGGTCAAAAATGAAGAACTCTGACTTCTTCAAGTCACTTAAAAAAGACTCCAGAAGCTAAAAGACAAATGAAGAGGCTCATATAATTGTCCAGGTGAGCAGCAGTAAAATAACAAATCATGGTAGAGGAATGGAAAGAAAGCCAAGAGCAGAGCTAAGGCACCGTGGACACAGAATCAGCAGAATTTGCAATGCTTTGGCTATCGGGATACCAGTTAACAGAGACTCTCATTCACTGAGTATTTCCTATGTGCCGGCAGCATTCTGAGTGCTCCTCATTCAGTATCTCATGGAATCATTTCAACAGCTCTGTCAAGTACTATGCATTGTCACCACGATTGAATTCGGTTTCTGTCATGGCTTGATTTCCCCAGTCAAACCCCGATAGCGTCTCTCCTACCACTAGTGGGCAAAAGCAGATGAGTTTCTTCGTAGTCTTCAGACTCCCTGAGACAGCTGCTGGCTAGAGTACAGCTGTCAATATTTTTTGCTTCACATGAAAAATAGTAACATTTTAAGCCACACACTGAAATAAATTGAAGAGAAGTTGGGGTATCTATACGGGACTTGGCAAAAGCCTGAATTATATAAGAAAATAAAGCTCAAAATTTAAGGAAAACATTAAGTACTGAAGTTTTACAAAATTCCCCAAAAATAACCTCTTCAATTTTTTATAAGAAAGTTGTTATTTTTTTTGAGACGGAGTCTTACTCTGTCGCCAAGGCTGTAGTGCAATGGCATCATCTCGGCTCAGTGCAACCTCCGCCTCCTGGGTTCAAGTGATTCTCCTGCCTCAGCCTCCCAAGTAGCTGGGACTACAGGCATGCACACCACCATGCCCAGCTAATTTCTGTATTTTTAGTAGAAATGGGGTTTCACCACGTTGGCCAGGCTGGTCTCAAACTCCTGACCTCAAGTGATCCATCCGCCTTGGCCTCCCAAAGTGCAGGGATTACAGGCATGAGCCACCGCACCTGTCCCAGAACATAGCTTTATTTTTATTTTTATTTTTTTCAGATGCCTAAACACCCTTTATTTCACACAGCTATGCAAATTGTGAGGCCAAGATATGACCGAAAACAATTAAGGTTTAATTTACATCAACAGCTGGGCGCGGTGATGTCGAGGTACCAAACTCTTTCAACCTCTTTTGATAGCTAAATAGAAACCTGCTTTTGCCAAATTAAGTATCTAACTGTTAAAATTGCTTCTTGCTCCCTTCAACAGGTATGTACATTCATTGATCCAACAAATATTTGTGAAAACCTTTTGTACTCAAGTACTATGTACTCAATTCTCCTGAGGCAGAAGAATGGCTTGAACTCGGGAGGCGGAGGTTGCAGTGAGCTGAGATCACACCATTGCACTTCAGCCTGGGCGACAGAGTAAGACTCCGTTTCCAAAAAAAAAAAAAAAATTACATGAGTAAAAATAATGTGTCACTTCACACTTGGTCTAACACACACAAAATCCCTACCCTATCTGGCACAGATACACTTAACATGCAATATTAAGTACAATTTCCATTTTATTTTTCTCCAGAGAATAGTCCGTCTTCAGTCTTTAAGGACTCAGCTCCTTACATGGGCTTCGGTGGGGGTCCCGGGGCAGCACCTGCAGATCTACATCAGGGTGGGGGTGTTCGGTCCTTGCGGGCTTCGCGAGATCGATTCCTGCCTACTTTGCTGTGAACTGCACCACTCACACAGTCATAGAGCTTCACATACAGCTTGGGAGGCACATAGGCCATCAGAGACTCTCGCTTCGGAAATGTCCCTGACCGCTGCGGCCTCCGCTGTGTTTCAAATGACGAATTTCTTCATGGCCTTGTCCTTGGGCATGCATTGGGCACAGTTCGTGCAGCGGATAGGCTGCATGTGGCTGCTGTCCTTTAGCACAACCATTGTTCCTTCTTTGTCATCTTGGAGGCACGGACTAGAAAGAAAAACATAGCTTTTTATTATCTGATTTTATGCTTAAAACAGCAATTCCTAATCAGACTTTTTAAATCCCATCAAGACTTTTAAACAATGGTCTCTTCAAGCTCTTGGTAGTCGTCACTAAGATAAACTTCGTTCACACAATTAAGTCATGTAAAAAAAGGAAAACATTTTTTGAAATCACTCCAAATTTTGTAGCATCTGAGTCATATTTTAAGAAACAAATAACTTTTCCTTTTCTTTCATTGACAACTGCAGTGTTGAAATTCCTGTAATCATGTGAATGACTTTCAAATCGAATGAAACTTTCTTAAAGTATTTCAAAATCGTGATAATGCTTTAATATGTAGACGACTCACGCATAGTTAGTTACTAAGCACAGCCGGTTTGGACACCACAGAAAGGGCACACCAGTTACAACAGCTGAAAGAATCCCATGTATGTGAAGACAGGTTCAGTGCTGTGCCTGCCAAGAAACCGTCCCCATCCTGGCACTGTTGAACTTCCAACTGGTTCCACGTTGACCTAGCACTGTGCTTCTTGCAGGGCCACCTTCACGGACTTGCAACCTGCACAGTTGCACAGGACCCTGCACTTGGAAGGACCCTATGCTTAGTTTAATGCTCTGATGCCACCATCTTGAAATTCTTGATAATTTTTGAGCAAGGGGTCCTGCATTTTCCTTTTTCATAGGGCTCTGTAGTTGATGTAGCTGATCCTGGCATCTTGGCAACTGGAATCCTAACTCCTACAGTAGCTACCCTGCACCCTTGGTCATGATGGGCAGTGGCATGTGCTACCACAGGTGAAGCAACTTTTTAGCCGCTGCATTCAACTCACTGATACGGAGCATAACAATGTGGATGTCATCTGGCTCAGCAGGGTCCATGTTCACAGGACCATGGGCCACACCTTTGTACCTTTCTCCATTTGGCCACCCTCAAGGGACCTGATGAAGCTGTTGATGCTTGTGGCTGGAAATAACTGACCTAGAGGTTTCAGCTGCCCCAGGAGGTGAGGAATCAATACCATACCTCACGGTGCATCGACTCGCCATTTGGGCAGTCCTGTGTAGGATGCATCCCCAAGAACGTTACTTCGTGGTAAGATCTCTGTAACGTAAGAAAGATCTACTGAGTCCTTGCTATAATGTGTTTCAAAATGAAGACTAGGTATTGGATTTTGAATACCTACTCCGCCCAAGAGAGGTTGGATAGAGACATGATCCCTGCCTGAGGGGTCTAGCTGAGGACTGAGATGAAAGGTAATGCTGGAAGGAAATGTTTCGAATCCTTCTGAGTTCTTCATCTGACATGTGAGGGTTTAAAACAGTTTCTTCTAAATTTTTTGAGTTGGACTCATATTATTCGTAGTTTGGTGTCATAACTTCACTTTGGTCTCTATTATATACAGACATACATATTTTTTTAACCTACATTATTTAAATATAAGCAAAAACAGTTCCAAGCCAGTGAAGACAAATGACTCCCAGCACAGGGGAAGGCAGCTTCTGCCAAAATACTTTTCATGGAGCAACAGATGTGCTCAGATTGGCTCTGGGGACAGGCAAGGAGATGGGGCGAGAGGACTTGGCTGAGGCAAAATTGGACCTGACAACAGTGGATAAGAGGCTGCAGCACTGAACCTCAGATTCTTCACCCAGAATATCAAATTAGCTCATCACTTTCTGCCCTCAGCGGCAACGATCACAAGTATGCATCAGTCTTAGCACAAAGCCATATCAACAGAACCCTCATAGGTTATTTTTCAGTAAACACTGTTTTTATACTATTTTACATAAATTCATACCCAGCACTCCCCGATCACACAATCTTACTGTTCCAGCAAGTATCGTGCAAGAGAGCTTTGTAGATGATAAAGTTGTTGAGCCCTTTGCCTGGTCTTCCCTGTGTGTGTCTTTGTGCATCTGTGTGTGTGCGCGTGCATGCGTATGTGTGTGTGCACATGTGCATTCATGTGTGCAATTCTTTACGGAAGCTATTCTGGTTAAAGTAGTCATCAGGTTCATGAGCAAAGGAAGAAAAGCTATGACTACTTTCCCACTTCTTAACATTCTGACTTTCTAGCCTAAGTAAGTCTTCTGGCACTTATAAAATAGCCTGGCCCTCTTGCTACCAATTAATGGCTTTTCAAGGATGATGAGAAAGCTATAAAAGTGGGATAATAACAGGGATGGCTGCGGTGGGAATCACAAGATAGGGGAGACGCAAGAAGGAAAGTGGAGCTGTTCACCTTCTGGCCTTTTTACTCTCCAGACTACTTTGTGTTTCTTGCCAAATGTTCTGTCTTATGGAATATTCGAGCCCAGATCTGTATAGAAGGCAAAGCTCCTGGCAGGGTTCATCTCTGGGCCTGGAGCAGGGAGGGGAGGACCCTTGGGACCTCACATTCACTGAGACCTCACATGCAGACCGTGGCTCAGCTCCAAATGAGGCTGGCTGCACACCCAGTCACAGATACGCTGAGACGACTGAACGCTGTCCATTGTTCCAGTTGGATTTTTAAAATATAACAGAACTTTTACAACTCAGCTTTGACATGTCTTTTTTAAATGTACTGGAAATCTGAACTAATGGGAGTGGCTAGGCACTCTCTCAACCTTGTGTCTGCGTTTTCATGCTTATTCATCTTCCAGGGCACATTTTCATAACGGGATTGGATGTAACATGCCCAGTTAATTAGGGAATACATTTTTATTAGCAACACCACTCTTGGTTCTATCTTGATCTCCATAAGAAACTGGCCGACGAGGGAGATGAGTGTGAACTGGCTTATGACTGAAGGAGAACAAAGATGTTGTGCAGCCAGTACCTCTGCTTTGCGTGTTTGTGTTTTGTTTATCACAAAATGGATGATAATGATAAGGATGTGTAAGAAGCACCGTGTTAATGATAGTGCTAGTAGAGAGTGTGAACAAAAGCCATGACTGTTGAGCAAAAGCTAGAGGTAAATTAAACCCTGGATTTGTTCAGAGTTTAGTTTTTATAGCCACACATGTATGGCTAGTAGAAAGGTTCTTGGTATTGAAATTGCTTTAAGAATAATAATTTCATTGCTTCAAGTGTGAAACTCCCCAGTCACTGATCCTAACTCTTCCCACCAAAGCAGGTGTTTTATAATATTGTTTTTGTGAATGGTACCTTTTTATTGCCAGTGTGTACGGTATGTAACATATGCAGATTATATACCTGCAACATTTATTAATATGCAGTGCATTGATCACTGTGGCACAGAAACTGTTTGCAGATGGCACAAAGACATTTTAATTTCAATAGTTATACGTTTATTTTAACACTGACCTTCATTTGGGGCTAGTTTCCCAATTTTCCATTGGTGGTAGTGATGTACAGCTTCCTTTTAAGTGAGGCAGCAGCCTTAGATGTGCGGCGCTGGCCACTTTTAAAAGTGAGTTACTTTTAAAATTGGTTACTTTTAAAAGTGAGTCCATTTATAGAATTTATTGAACAATATTGAATAAATAAAAATGCACTGATCTGCTTAGGATAAGGCAAAAATCATGAAGGTGCTCTGTGAATGACCCGTTTTGGAAACAACGGGCTATGTAATAAGAAGACGTAGGCTTTGTGTTGGGTTTGTGACAGTGATGATAGCTACACTGAGCCATCCTAGTGACCAGTGCCACATGTGTAAGGCTGCTGCCTGATGCCCCAGGAGTGTGCCTTCCACGTGACACTAATTGGCCCACACAGGAGAGAAACCATGACCTTGTCCTCATTAGCCACATGCTCAGACCAGCTGAGCTAGCTCACTCTGGGTCACTGGGGTCCCATGTAGGAAATTACCATGCTAGTGCCCTGTGGCCCCCTTGTAACCCCAACTAATGAATGTCCTATGGAGCCTAATATCATTCCTAGGGGAGCACACAGCAATCCCAGCAGTGGAGAAGTTGATAGCATTCTGAAGTTTTAATCCGGGGAGAGCAAATTGAGGAAGCATGGGGAACTTAGGAAGCCTAGAAACAATCTTTCAAACACCTGCGTACTAGGAAAAAGGGAGGAAGACATCCTACTCTGTCCATCTGTGTCTCAGGACACATAATGGAAGCACAGGAAAGTTAAGAAAGCCGTTGAGCATTGCACAGCATGTTCACCAAGCATAAACAGTATTAGGTGATTGCTGTATGGGCTGAGCACTATACACCAACAAACCTATGAAGCAGGTGGTATTATCCCTATATTAGGGATCAGGAGTTTCCTGAGGTAATAAGTGAAAGAGCTGAGGATTGCCATCCTATGGAAATTAATACAAGTTGAAGGGCAATTTTATGAGCCAAATAGAGAGCTTGCCAAACCTTTTGACTTATGCCTCCTTTAGCTCTCAGGAGAAAGATACAGTCCTTCAAGTAATATATACATATATATAACAGAAAATATATATATATATATATATAATTTTTTTCTGTAGCTTTGGGTACTTTCATAGTTTAGCCTTGAGAAGAGTTTCTTTAATTAGATGAGTTTGTAGTCAAGGCTGAGACAAAGCATCCTTCCCAAATGTTGGCGAATATTGGAAAGGGATGGTGAACTTTCTCAATGCATACTGAAGAACTGGGAAGACCACCAGTCACTCCATCTTCTTTTCAACAAGACTATGGGATCAATACCCCTTCCAGGACCAAACTAACTAGTGGGCCAAGGCCTCCTACCACTCACTTGGCAGCCACTCTTCCTAGAGCCACAGCTTGCCTGCTGCCCCTGGGGGTGCCCACCTCCCTGGTTCTCTCTAGAAGCCAGAATCCCTGAGTGCATGTGCCCACTCCCAGCCAAAGAGCAGCATGAATCAGAAGGGACTAGACACTTGTAGTAAACCACGATACTGCATTTTATGTTATTTTCCAAGATGGCGTCTTGCTCCATCACCCAGGCTAGAGTACAGTGGCACAATCTCAGCTCACTGCAACCTCTAATTCCTGAGTTCACACAATTCTCCTGCCTCAGCCTCCCGAGTAGCTGGGACTACAGGCTCAAGTCACCAGGTCCAGCTTTTTTTTTTTTTTGTATTTAAGTAGAGATGGGGTTTCACCATGTTGGTCAGGCTGGCCCCGAACTCCTGACCTTGTAATCCACCTGCCTTGGCCTCCCAAAGTGCTGGGATTACAGACATAAGCCACTACACCCGGCCAAGCTGCATTTTAATTCAGTTCTCTGATTTTTGTTTAGCTTAGGGAGAAGGCTTAGCTTACTCTCAAATTTTTCTGGTTAATGTCTGAGAAATTTAACATTTTAAAGGTGCAATTGGCTGGCAATAAACTTAAGAGTCAGTGAGACCTAGACAGAACCCTCAATTCACTATTTATTAGCAGAGAGACACTGGTGAGCTACATAACCTCTCTGAGTTTTAGTTTCCTCACATATATCAAGGGGATAGTCTTCCTCTCATGGGGTGTCTGAACAAGGCTAACACATGTAGTATGCTTAATGCAGGGCTGAAACGTTATCAACTGACAGTATCTCTTATTTCATGATCTGTTTTTTGCCCCTTCACATAGAGTGACTGAGTGAAATGTGGTACAAATTGCCAGGATCAAAATGGCTCTTTATTATAAACTTAGTTTTTAGTTATACATTTGAAGGCCAGTATCTATTATCTCACATATTGTATATCTCTTCACCACAGGAATAGGCTGCTGAAAAATTAAGCTTGAGATAGAGAGGGAACAGCTTTTTGAAGGTCTTGGCATGCTGTGCAAGGAGCCTGAGTAGCATTGCCCACCGCACCCCGTTTGCCCCCCAATCTCAACCTAAAACAGGCTTTCCTCTGTTTATTATAAAGTTCCCTCTGACTCAAGAGCATATTTGCTTATGATCTTGCAGCAGAGGCTCAATTCTGGCCATAGAATCCTAAGAGAGCTGCAACCTTTCTCACAAATGGGTTTTCAGGCAACACTGTGTAGAAGTGAATTGTTTCAAAGTGAGACAGTTGCTGAGAAACAAAGGCTTTAAGAGAGACTTGCCAGGGCAATCCCTTGCCAACAGGTGGGAAGGGGCTGGATGGAGTTTACGGTTTCTGAGATCAGGAGTCCCAGGATGGAAGAGTGAGAGAGCCCCTGAAACAGCGGACACTGAGAAATCCCTCTTCACCACTCTTCCCTAAGCACACTCCCTACCTGAACACCAGCAGTCAGGCTTCCTGATCTTCGAATTACGTAAATTCAATATTGAAAAGAAACATTTATATTGCCACTTGGGTTGATTATAGCTTGTTTTTCCTTAATTAACTCAGTCCTGACTGGTGAGCATTTAACGATAAATTCTAGCAGTGACTGGAGACCTAGGGACTGGAGACCTAGAGACTCAGGTCCTTCTGGGACCTCTAGGTAAGCAGTTTTCTTTAACCCACTGCCACCTAGTGGTAACTGAGCAGATTGAAAAACGCTTCCTCTATACCCAAGGAGAGAATGGCTGGCATTTTTCTCCTTGCCACTCCTATCTTGGAAGCACAGGGAGAGTGATCGATGTGTCTCTTTCCACTGGCCTCCACTCCCTGCCAACATTTAACTGTCACTGTATATTTACAATGTCAAGCTAGCTGACTCTTCTGCGATTATTTTGATTAATGAGGACATTCTCATTTAATCAGAAGTATGTGAGATTCCGAACAAGGACCAGACACAGAGCACATGGGTCTTACCTCCCTCTCCACTGCAGCAGTTAGAAATTTCATGTGTGTCAGCTGGGCTCAAGTTAGTGGATCCTTTAAAGTGAGCAACTGGGTCTTGACAGTTAACTTGCGGTTTTCCCCTCTAAGAATAAATGTGACTTTTATTGTCTACCTTATCAGGTGATTCACTTCTGGAAGCGCACAGAAGAGATCAAGAAATCAATGTGGCAGCTCGGCTTCCTGTACATGCACAGTGGAAAACTGGTGGCAAATTCAAATATTTTTGGAAGAATGTGAAGATCAATTTGTCAAATGTGGTAAAACACTTGGAAGGCAGTAGAATGAATGGTGATTTCAGCAGATTGTGAACAGAATGGACTAATGCCAATGAGCTATTAGGTAGAATAAATTCACAGGGCAATTACCACTGCTTGCAGCTTAGAAGAGATAATTCAGAAGTTCCTTTCCTAAGCATGAACTTCAAGTATACTTGAAGAAAAAAAGCTACTTCAAGAGTGGTGATTTATTTATTTTTATTTTTTGAGATGGAGCCTTGCTCTATCACCCAGGCTGGAGTGCAGTGGCACAATCGCAGCTCACTGGAACCTCCACCTCCCAGGTTCAAGTGATTTTCCTGCCTCAGCCTCCCGAGTAGCTGGGACTATAGGCATGTGCCACCACACCCAGCTATTTTTGTTTTTTGTTTGTTTTTTGAGACAGAGTCTTGCTCTGTGGCCCAAGCTGGGGTGCAGTGGCATTACCTCAGCTCACTGCAACCTCTGCCTCCCAGGTTCAAGCGATTCTCCTGCCTCAGCCTCTTAAGCAGCCGGGATTACAGGCACCCGCCACCATGCCTGGCTAATTTTTGTATTTTTTTGTAGAGATGGGGTGTTTTACCATGTTGGCCAGGCTGGTCTTGAACTCCCAACCTCAGGTGATCCACCCACCTCAGCCTCCCAAAGTGCTGGGATTACAGGTGTGATCCACTGTGCCTGGCAAGAATGGTGATTTAGATGTGTGTGCTTTGGTAAAGAAAAGGTACAAAGTTACAATAATGCAAATGCATAAGGCTTCAGATGTTTTAGCTTTCTAGACAAGTGTCTTCACTTGGTAACAGACTCCCCTGCCTCCTGTCTGCTACCCCCCAAAATCAGCAGACAAAGCAGCCAGGATATGAATACAGTTTATTACAGTTTTCAGACTCCCATACGACACATATCTAAAGCTGAACATTGCAAACTGACATTACTAGCAGCAATCCTCCCTAGACAGGAAGGATTTCAGTTAATTTAACAATTAGGAGTAATTTAAAGACAAACTTACAAGTCATGGTTTTTCTTATAGCAGCTGGTATATGAGCAGTGAAACTAGAGATACATAGAATCATTCAGGTTTAGCTTTGCCTAAAAAAAAACATTAACAAGTTATGGTGCAGAGGGGTATCCCCAGGGTTGTCAAAGAGAAGGCTGATGTCTTTAAATGTCAGTATGAAGTAAGCAAATCACTTTCAAGACGTGGTTTACTATTTGCTTTACTGTCAGGACAACAGAAAAGAAGTGGACAGCTACCCTAGATTCTAGCTCAAACATAATTCAGCCACATAATCATCATTTAAGTAATACCCCTTAAAAATTTTCACACTTTTTTTCACAGCTCTAAAAACACAACATCAGACATCAGACATTTGTTCCAAAGGACTAAAAATCAAAAGCAATAGCAATGTACTGGAAATCACTTTTATGGCTTTCCTAAGGGAGAATCCCCATCTTTTCAGGGAGTGTTTTTAAAGAAGCACTAACTCTGGTAGGTTATCAAACTACTTTTTATTCTAAATAAATAAAAGCCCAACTGAAGGTCTCAGGTGTACTTGTTTTTCTTCCCCTAGATCTTCAAACCATCCAAAGCCAATTCTTGAGAGCTTTCATTTTTATTAGAGCAGTGCAAGATAACATACAAACATTTGAAAAATATTCAAAACACTGAGAGTAAAGGAGACCCAACCCTTCCTCAGAGCCCAGAAAACTGACAGGAACCCCAAAGGCTTATCTTAGATCCATCAACTCAATTTGCCAGAAAGTGCTGACAGACCACCCACCTTTGCAACACAGGGCCCAGGATTCTTGCATTTACAACCACTAAAAAAAGCCTTGTGGGAGAAGAAAAGCACAGACTGGTGAACATACGTTACTGAAAAAGGGTTGACTGCGTTCTATATCTGGCACAGGAAAAGAAAAATTCAAACAGCTGTGAAACCGTTATATATACACCAGGATACTCTTACATGAACCTTGACATTCCTACCTCAACAGCTTCATTCATAAAAAATACATAAAAGATTGGAAAGCTTTGGGGTAGCACCAGTGACAGCTAGCTGTCATTGAATAGTTTTATTTTTTTCCTAAAGGCAAAATTTAGAGAAATTTTTATTTTTATTTATTTATTTTTTTTTTATGAGATGGAATCTCGCTCTGTCGCCCAGGTTGGAGTGCAATTGTACAATCTCGGGTCACTGCAACCTCCGCCTCCCGGGTTCAAGTGATTCTCCTGCCTCAGCCTCCTGAGTAGCTGGGACTATAAGCGCGTGCCACCATACCTGGCTAGTTTTTTGTATTTTTAATAGAGACAGGGTTTCACCATGCTAGCCAGGATGGTCTAGATTACCTGACCTTGTGATCTGCCCACCTTGGCCTCCCAATGTGCTGGGATTACAGGCGTGAGCCACCGCGCCTGGCCAATTTAGAGAAAATTTAAAGAAGCAATTTACAGAACTGATTCTACTTCATGATTTTGCCTTAATCAGCTGCTATGGAAATGGTGCAAGCAGAAATATAAATATCCATTCTGCATCAAGTGAGTTTCTATTTCTTTTTTCTCAAAGGGTACAAGTGGTACATCTCAATTTTTGTAAGGCTTCTGAGGATTAAGGGCAGTTCATAGCTTATGACTTGACAATCTCTAAAGGAGCTCCTGGACTTTTTCACCAAGAGGATAGATGAAGCCACTCCTTATCCACAACTCATAGCAAGGATCTCTATGCATCTAGATTTTAATGCCAACAGTTTCTTGGCTTCCTGACTTGACATGCACCATGCACAAAGAGCAAGGTACTGACTGGTCAAAAGCCACTCTTCCCAGACCCTGATCACTCGGGCTAACCATCTCACAGACAGCCTGCATCTGGTCATAAGATGGTCCCTGGAAGGAAGCATAAACACTTCCCAAATATTAGGACAGACAGCCTAACGTGCAAGTTCTACTAACGGTAGCGTAAAAGAATCACCTCTGTGTACAAAAATGGTACATGAAACTGTTCTGAGTATAAAGCCGTATCTCCCCGCTTTCTTTATCACTTGTTACTATTTAACAAAGGTGGATACTCCTGAAAAGACCTCACCAAGTACATTAAGTATGTACTGTGAACTATCTTGAAAACATATTCCCATGTTTAAAGATTACTTTGAAGAACCAAAGTTGAATGTTTAAAAATAAATACACTTCTTACCAAGTTTCACAAGCCTGGATCCCTGGAGAATACTAGAAACCAGTTTTGTTGCATTTTAGCTGCACAAAGTCCCCCTCAGGTGAGTTGGTGGGAGTTTCCGGACTCCACCATTACTTTCCTAATTTTCTTTCCTTCTCCTGAGGAAGACTTCAGTTATTTCCATAGCAACTTATGATAATGTCCTAAATGTTCACATTTTTTGGGTAGCACATATATTGTTAGGACCTATTTTTTTCTTTCTTTTAAACAGTATCTTCAATGATAAAGAAAAGGGAGCCAGGTGCAGTGACTCACACCTGTAATCCCAGCACTTTGGGAGGTCAATGTAGGTGGATCACCTGAAGTCAGGACTTTGAGACCAGCCTGGCCAACATGGTGAAACCCAGTCTCTACTAAAAATACAAAAAATTAGCCAGGCATGGTGGTGGGCACCTGTAATCCCAGCTACTGAGGAGGCTGAGGCAGGAGAATCACTTGAACCTGGGAGGCAGAGGTTGCAGTGAGCCGAGATCAAGCCATTGCACTCCAACCTGGGCAACAAGAGTGAAATTCTGTCTCAAAAAAGAAAAGAAAAGAAAAGAAAAAGGGCCAGGTGCAGTGGTTCACACCTATAATCCCAGCACTTTGGGAGGTTCAAGGTGGGTGGATCACCTGAAGTCGGCAGTTCAAGACCAGCCTGACCAACATGGTGAAACCCCATCTCTAATAAAAATACAAAATTAGCCAGGCGTGGTGGCGCATGCCTGTAATCCCAGCTACTCAGAAGGCTGAAGCAGGAGAATCACATGAACCCGGGAGGCGGAGGTTGCGGTGAGCTGAGATTGCACCATTGCACTCCAGCCTGGGCAACAAGAATGAAAACTCCGTCTCAAAAAAAAAGAAAAAGGGTACAATCTTTAAAAAAAAAAAACTTCTGTTAAAAAATATTTATCATGCTTTATACAAAGTAGTACATTTATTAGACAGAATTCATTCCAGAACCACTGTTCACACCAAACAAATAAATGGGAACACTCAGCACATAAAACAGATCATACACAGTTTAAACATAATTTTCATAGCCAGAATTGTCATGTTGGGCTGAAAATAGCAAATCAATCCTTATACGGCTATATGAAAATTATATAGAAACATAAAAACAAGCATATGTTTAAAATAAATCAGGTTAGATTTAACCAGGCACTGGAATGAATGAAAACTGATTACATTCTTTTTGATTCCAAATTTCTATCTTACTGGGAAAATAAGAGTACATCATTCTAGCTGAGGGATGAGAGGGCAGGCAGATGAGGATAGCTACACAGGTATACGCAGTGTTGCCTGATGATTAAACAAGACAACTATTGTGGGAACTGAGATTTCAGATGCACTATTTAGAATTTAGACTGGCAGATTCCAAAGATTATTGTTCACTTAAGTTTGTAACCTGGAACCTCTATACACTTTAGTGCATCTGATCTGGCTCCAGAGTATACTTTACAAGGCATTTAAAAATAAAAACAAGTAAACAAACAACAAACATCCACAGATTTCCCTTTGGGGATATGTCATTTTTAGATGCTCATTCTCCATTTGGTGCTATCATATAAACCCCTTGAAAAGTTTAGGGGATTCTTTCTGATAATGATCAGAAAAGGGTGAGACCTGGGATATAGCAGGAGCAGCAGAAAAAAGGTTACTCTCCTCTTACTGAAGATACTCTTCTGAGAACTTCCATTGTCCCTTAGGAAGAAGGTATGGAATATGGAACAGTTCCAGAAGATATCACAGCCTTCTGAAGATAGTTACAACGGGGCCATAACTATGACACCTAAGATTACTTTTTTATGTAGCACCTGCCTTGCTCGTAAGACAGAATTCTTACAAAGCTATGGAATAGAGTCAGGAAAAATTACTCATGGCACTTAAACATGTTCAGAGACTGTAAAATGCCTTCCTTTATTTTTCTGTCTCAATGCCCCTGTGAGGTAGGTTTCTGTGGGGAAAAAGCTGAGGCACGGAGGGGTTAAGTCTGCTCACCTTTCATTGCATGATGAGCCAGTGGTCCAGCTAGCAGAAGGACCAGGTGTCCCAGCTCCCTAAACTTTATTCACCCTGCTTCTCAGAAGGCTTATTTATGTTACACAACAAATGCAGCAGGGGAACATTTTCTTTTCATACATTTTAACTAGTTGGCTATTTCTTATTCTCACCTTGAACAAAAGTTATCTCAGATAAAACCAAATAAAAACAAAACAAAAAAATCAACATTGCCTAACAGTCTGTGTCAAGATGCAGCCTATTCTGCACTAACGATTGAAAAGCATAGAATATGATTCAAGTAGAAGTATTTGTGGTGCTGTGTGTTCCTGTTACTCAAGCCAGGCTGTGAGTTAAGTGTCCCTTTAGACACTACCCACTGTACTTTGTAAGAACTTCTTTGGCCTGACACAAGGGAATAAATCTACTACCCCTGTTTCATGGTAAAACCATATTCTGAAAGATATTGTACACAAGGCTGGCCCTGCCTGGAAAGGGGACTCTCAGCTGTGTGATGTGTATTACCAAGTTCATGCAGAACTCTTTGAAGATGGACATGAAGTTTACAGTCTCCTGACATAAAGCTCACAGGACAGTTCACACTACGGACAGAGGGCCAATACCACAGGGTACATGCGCTAGCACCATGCCACAGAAGTCAGAGAGAAGGACAAGAAGCCACCACACAAGAATCTTAGAGTCTCATCTGGTATGCCATTTGCAGAGGCTACCTCTGGTAGGGGAAGACTGAGGAAGTCCTATATTCCTTTCCATCATAAGAAGGATCAAAACAGAGCACTCATTGCTGGCTTCTTTGAGCGTAACACCTATCCAAATTTCATCCCTACATAAGTTGGTAACTTTCCTAGGTCTTGTAGATATTCAAAGATAATACACTTCATTTCTTCATCAAGAGAGAAACATGTTGGGCAAAATTCAAAGGTTAGTTAGAAGATGTGGATGCAGAGCTCCAAGGCAATTTTCACCGCTACTCTTAGAATCGAACTCACGAGTTCTCAGGGCAATGGCTTTTAGACATGCAATACTTCTTTTTGAGACTATGTTTTCCCCTATAGTCTCTGAAAAGTAAATTGTACTCATATTGTCACCCCTAATGGAAGATCAGATATTTGGTTTCAGGGTCTGAAGTAAATCAGGACACCAAATCAGATGCATGTATCTATGTACGCTTTTTGCCTTGATATTAATGCACATACCTGCCCTCCCAAGGCCTGTCCTCCCCTTAAGCTCACCTTCCAGAGGGCTGAGCCTGCTCTGTCCTCTGCATAGGCAGGACCAGAGGGAATCATTCCAACTCAGAGTTTCACTGGGATACTAGGATACAGCATAGCAGCAATTCATGCACTTTACTTCTAAAAACCAAAGCTCAGGCTGAGCTGTTCACTGTGCAAGATGAACCAGTAGGACATTCTCGCCTCGAATGAAAATCTGATTTATGTGTCGAGTGAATACCTGCTGGTAATCCACTTTGGGCTTTCGCTTTTTCTTACGGGACTGGCTTCTGGAAAGGGTGGTAGCCCTGGAAAAGGTACCTCCCACACTGGAGCCTTCTGTCCGTGTAGTCCTCCCTGACAGCTCTGACCTAGACTCCTCCCTTGCAGAGGCCTGCAGGGAAGAAGGGACAGAGCGGGAACGCTTGTGTGAGCCCCGGTCAGTGTCTCCTCTTCCCCACACTGAAGCCAATTTCCAAGTGGATGTCTGTGAGTATCTGGACAGAGTGGAATCTTCAACTGCAGACTTAGAATCTGCTTCCTTCTTGGAGGAATCTTGAAGTTTCAGCCGATCAAATAGCTATAAAGAAAACAATGATAAATATTAGCCTTCAACACCCTCTTTCAACATGCAGAAAAAGACCAAATTCTTTATGTTCTGTGGACTCCTTACTTTGCAAGTGTTTTTTTTCTTTTTGGAGACGGAGTCTCGCTCTGTTGCCAGGCTGGAGTGCAGTGGTGTAATCTTGGCTCACTGCAACCTCCACCTCCTGGGTTCAAGCAATTCTCCTTCCTCAGCCTCCCAAGTAGCTGGGATTACAGGCATGCGCCACCACACCCAGCTAATTTTTTTTTTGTATTTTTAGTAGAGACGAGGTTTCACCATGTTGGCCAGGATGGTCTCAATCTCTTGACCTTGTGATCTACCCGTCTCGGCCTCCCAAAGTGCTGGGATTACAGGTGTGAGCCACTGTACCCAGCCTGCTTTGTAATTTTTTAAAAGTTAGTAATAAATTTCCTATTTCTAGCCATAACGCAGATAATACATATGTCAAGTGAAAAGGCTTATTTCTGTAGCATAACGCGGAAAGACTTTTAAGTGTTGTAAGAGACAACTTGCTGCTCAAATAATATGCAGGTTACAAGTACAGATCCATATGAGATTCGCTGGAAGCATGAAAAGAGACCAATGAAGACCTTGGTACAGGCACAGCTGTTTTATAGCAACAGAGATTTCACTCTAGGAAATCCTGGTTACTGGGCTCAGGGATCCTAATTCCTAAGCATGATGGCTACTCAGGAGGTCAGGGGGAAACTGCCTACCCTAGTGAGAGTCAGTGAAGAATCGCGTTCATATGCTTTGCCTAGGACAGGTTTTCGGTACGTCTCGTCAACATCAGTAAGTGCCTAGAGGAATAGCCCAAAAGGGAAAAAAAATGAGACAGAATTAAACATATTATTTGTATAGCTTTTTTAGGGATAAAACAAGGGGGCAGAATAACATCTATTCAGAGTGGAACTAAACTTAACAGGTGACTCTTGGGCAGAAGAAAACGGTGATAACCTGGTACCTTCCATGTATTTTGAAGCTGCTATCACCATGTAAGATGGGTTTCTCCTATGGATGGTAAGAGCTTTAATGACTGCATGGTAGAAGCTCTTAAATTTCAGTGTGCAAGAATATCTAGGAAGTTTATTAAAATACGAACCCAAGGCTATTCTGCTGGAGACTCTGTGTTGGTAGGTCTGGGATAAAGCCCGGGAACCTTTTGCTTTGACCAGAAACCCCAGGTGATTCTGATGCAGGTTGGCTTTAGACCACACTCTAAAGAACACTACTGCTTCTTTATCCTCCTCAGTTTCTATGTCTTATGAAAGCAATTAACAGAGATTAACTAGGGTTACACACAGAATTACTGGTGAGTTCTAATCACTGAAAGCAACCTCACAGGACAGCTGTTAGGACCAAATGAGATATGTAAGATAAATTCCTTTGAAAAATATAAATCACCCTACAAATATAATCTGAATAATGACCACTATCGTCTAATACATTCTCTTCAATTCTTTCCTTCAAAGGTAAAATTATAATAATAAAACATTTCCCCTACATTTTGGAAATGAGAAAACTGAGGCTCAGAGAAATTATCTTGCTTACAGTCACACAGTTACCAAGTGGTGAAGCTAGGACTCAAATCCTAGTCTAGGATTTGAAGCTAGGATTCAAATTCCATAATGGTTGAAAACATGGTTTTAGGAGTTAGAAAGACTGAGGAAAAAGTTTGATACTTCCACTTACTAACAGTGTGATCTGGGACCAATATTCTAGTCTCTCTAGACTCAATTTCTTCATTTATGAAATGGAACATGATAGTACCCACAACTCATTCACTGAAATAATATAGGAAGCCCTCAGTATAGTATCTGGCACATAGCAGGTACTCAATATATGTTAGCAACTATTGTTCTTATCCAGGAAGATGGGGATAAAGCACAGGGAAAGGAAAAGTTGGAGACAGAAGACCATATGGAAAAGAAACACCAGAAAGTTCTGGTGTTTTGTTTTTTCTTTTTGAGATAAGAGTCTGGAATGCAGTGGCACGAGCTTGGCTCACTGCAACCTCCGCCTCCTGGCTTTGAGAGGTTCTCCTGCCTCAGCCTTCTGAGTAGCTGGATTACAGGCGTGCATCACCACTCCTGGCTAATTTTAGTATTTTTAGTAGAGATAGGCTTTCATTATGCTGGCCAGGCTGGTCTCAAACTCCTGACCTCGGGTGATCTGCCTGCCTCAATCTTCCAAGGTGCTGGGATTACAGGCATGAGCCACTGGGCCTGACCTAGTGGTTCTTAACTACCTCAAATTATAGTTGTGCTGTTACATATCCCTTCTCTCCTACAAATGTCTAGAAAAGAGACAGCCTCTAGAAGGCTAGGAAGTGTGGCATACTCCCTCATTATAAAACCACTATGCGGCTGGGCATGGTGGCTCATGCTTGTAATCCCAGCACTTTGGGAGGCGGAGGCAGGTGGATCACCTGATGTCAGGAGTTCAAGACCTGCCTGGACAACATGGTGAAACTCCACCTCTACTAAAAATACAAAAATCAGCTGGGCATGGTGGCGCATGTCTGTAATCCCAGATACTCAAGAGGCAGAGGTTGCAGTGAGCTGAGATTGCGCCACTGCACTCCAGCCCGGGTGACAAGAGCAAAACTCCTTCTCAAAGAAACAAAACAAAACAAAAAACCCACCATAAAAAATGCTTTGCTTATTGATGCCTGCTTCATCTCCATCCTTATTTACCTTCCCATGTACTGTAGAGTAAAAGTTCCTTTCTGAAACTTTTGCACCTAGCATGGGGTTCAACCAAAGTGGGAAGTCAATAAATGTTTTTAAATTAATGAAAGAACGGTTGGTAGAAAATCAACTTAAAATTACTAAACCGGTAAAATAAATAATTGGTCCTTAAGGCTGGGTTTCTCAACCTTGGCACTAATGACTTTCAGACTGAATTAATTCTTTGTTGTTGAGGGACTATCTTCTGTATTGTAGACTGTTTAGCAGCAACCCTGGCCTCCACCTATTAGATGTCAGTAATACCCCCTCCTACAGTGGTGACAATAAAATGTCCCCAGACATTGACAAATGTTCCTGGGAGTGAAGGAAGAACAAAATCACCCCAGTTAAGAGCCACTGCCTGGAGAAGGAAGCAATAAAAAGACCTTTTTTTGTTGTTGCCCAAAAGTATGCAAAAATTCTAGTTCTTCTGAGAAGTTATTTTTTGGGTTTTACTTAATCCGGTTACTCAGGTCCTTTAAATATTTAGATGTAATCTGTAGGAGGTTCTCCAGCCCCTTGAGAAAGGCTTAATTACCATATTCCAGAACTTGTCAAATGCAACAAGGAAGCCTGTACAGACGCCCCGAAGTCCCTTGAAAGTGCGGATGTGAACATTCACCTTCACCCCCTCCCGGATACAGCGATGGAGTTCACCCAGAGGGCTGCCTTCATGCACTGAAACAAGAAAAGAACAGTCAGGACAGTATGAACACCTGCCCTCATTCCCGGAATTAACAGCCAAGACCACCCAACTTCAGCCAGCAATGAGGCCACATGGTGGAATGACAACCTCACTATCGGAACAGGAAGGTCCAATGGGCAACATGGCTCATATGGCCAACACACACTGAAACGAGACTAGATTCCAACAGAATGTGGATAAACCGTATGTATGGATATCAGCCAAATGTTTCACTACCAGTATATCTTTTATTCCATGATGTCACTAATTCTAAGATGTAGTATCATTTAAACATTTTTTTGGGTTGGCCAGGCACAGTGGCTCACGCCTGTCATCCCAGCACTTTGGGACACTGAGGTGGGCGATCACCTGAGGTCAGGAGTTCGAGATTAGCCTGGCCAACATGGTGAATATTCCCCCTACTAAAAATACAAAAATTAGCCCGGCATGGTAGCCCATGCCTGTAATCCCAGCTACTCAGGAGGCTGAGGCAGGAGAATGTCTTGAACCTGGGAGGCAGATGTTGCAGTAAGCCAAGATCCTGCCACTGAACTCCAGGCTGGGTGGCAGAGGGCAACTCTGTCTTTAAAAGAAAAAAAAAAAAAAACTTTTTTGGGGGAAAAAAACCACATTAAATGTATACATTAACAGCAAGATTCTTCTCAATGCTGTGCCTTAAGACAACTCATGAATCACATACCCAGCTTGAGTCTTCCAAAAAACCAAAAACCTTGTTCATATCTTCAAAGGAAACAAACTGTGCACTCTTCCCTTAAACATGTGCAATCCTGTTAGAAAGAAAGGTCTTTGACCCCACCAAAGCTATTCCATGCACAAGCTCTCTGGAGCCACTAGTGTTTCTGGGAGGGAAAAGCACTTGGAGCCTAAGCCCTGATGGTGTAAAAGGCACCTGCTGAGTATCTGGCTCTTAGGACACTACTAACAAGCATCATGTGAAAAGAGCAGGAAAACGACTCATGAGAAGAATATTGGGACTATAAATCTCAGCTTTTATTATGAAGAATTCTATTCTCAGAGCGTGGGAGCAAAGATGAATTTTTATTATTTCATGTTAACTTCTCTCTCACAATATGCTGGCTATGGTATATAAAACCTCCCAAAAGAAAATCATACACATTCTTTTTTCCTGAGACAGGGTCTCACTGGGTCACCCAGGCTAGAGTGTAGTGGCACGATCACGCCCACTGCAGCCTTAACATGCCCGGTTCCAGCGATTCTCCTACCTCAGCCTACTGAGTAGCCGAGACTACAGGCACCAGGCACGCCCCACGCCCCACGCCCCACTAATCTCTCTCTTTCTCATGCGTACACAGTGTTGGTCTTTCCCAAGTTTGCAAGGCAAAATTCTGTAGAAAGTTTTTTTTTTTTGTTTTTTTTTTTAATCAGGTCTTAGAAGTCTGGTATAGAGAATATTTGCCATTGACAGTAAACAAAAGCTCTCCTGCCTTGCTTCTAGTGGCATAAAGGAGAACAACAGCCCTACACTTCCATTTGGATAACTAAATTGGTTGTTCCTGAGGCCACCTTATCCCTCTGTCATGAATTGGCTTATAAACAATGGCTGTGATTGAAAATGACTTAGCAGATGAGCAGGAGTTTATGTCAGATTAAAGGTGTGGCAATAAGCCAGAGTTGGAAGCAACATGAAACACTGACCTTGGAAAAGACCATGAGAACCTTGGTCTGATCATCATCGTTTACCTCTTTTCTAGCAGTAAAGTCCTTTGTACATTTGCTAGCTAAGGGGGTGTGTGTGTGCCTGTGCACACACACACACATCTGCATCTGTGTTATAGGACTTATTACATCAAATACTGTAAACAACTTTCAGGTCATTAAAACTAGTTTTGTGACCCTGGTGAATAACTTTTTCTTTAAGGTCCAAACTTCTTCATTCATAAAATGAGGTTAAGACAGTTAACTTGTAGATTTCAGGACTAAGTCCCAATAATTCAATTTCTTAGAAACTGATCATATGCCTGCATGATTTCCTTTCCTACACATACATATATACTGTCCTTGCCCTACAGATGTATATGTTTACATGAAGAATGGAAAGACTATTCTAACTTGGAGAAAAACAGGGACATTACTTCCTTCCCACACCTCTAAAACAGAAAGGGCAGGCAGGTATCTTAGCAACAGTCTCTTATGCCAGATAAATAGATGCCAAATTCAGGTCTTTCAGTTGGTCTTTCTCAAACGTGTATCTTGAATTTTTTTTTTCCAAAGATTTAATAAGGTGTAATTCCAGGGAGCATTGCCCTCCTTGGATCCTTGTGTGATCAAAAGCACAACACTAGCATTACCTATCAGAGCAAACCGCCAAGGCAAACTGAACCAGAGTGCACATTCTCTTTCCAGCCATCTCTGTGGCAAGCTCCAAATGGGTATGAGTCGGGTTTCTATGACAAAATATGACAAAAAAAGCATATGCCTTATCCTTGGAGAAAGTTACTCTTTCAATCCCCTTCTCTGCTGCCATGTCCTTCCAAATCCAGGTCATTTTCAGCTCCATTCTTCCTTCTCCTGCTACATGTAAATTATACCATAGTAGCCTGATTTTAAAATAACTGTCCTCAATCATGCCCTTCTTTAAAGACCTAAAACTTACCTCTTACAGGAACTCCTGTTTTCTTTCGAAAGAATTATTTAATAGGAATGTATGAACAGAAGCCGTGTCTGTGTCTCTGGTGGCGGAAAGACAAGATGGTGGATCCCCGTGCCATGACCCCAGATGCAGGGCTTATATACCATAGGGAAAGGCTGATTCAGAAGGGATGTGTAGGACAATTGAAGTAAGAGAACATCAAGGTTGTTCTGACAGAAGGACAGGATTTACAGTACATGCTCTTACACAAGGAATAACAGATAAATTGGAAATCTTAGAGGCCGTCCCAGAACTGGGTTTAATCAGATCAATATGGCAGATTGGCATTCAAGATGGAGTTGCTTTACCCTTCACAACCACCTAGTCAAAAAAAATTTTTTCAAGGATAAAACTATATCTACACATATATCTTCACATATACAAAGTTATTAGCTCATTAGGGCATAGGCAGCTCCCCAGATTCCATAACCTACCAAGGGCCCAGAGAAATGAAACCACTAACTGTTACAGTCACCTTATGAGTCTGCAATGGAAAAGTATTTTTTCTTTTTTCTGAAAACAGTTTTAATTGCCATTGGATAGAAGGGTGCCATGACAGGTTTAAAGCATGATGTTTGAAACAGTGACCAGGCAAAGGCACACTGTGTCTTCTCTATTGTGATGCTGTGTTAAACTGGCCTAAACACATACACACACACACACACACACACACACACACACACACACACACAGAGCAGTGCAGTGCAGAAATCATCTGAGACTGTTCTTTAGTTGCACTGGAGATAGCTGCAATGAGCTAAGAAAAGTGACGAGGCTGAATCTGAACCTTGGCCTTTTGTGAAGCATAAGTCCCCCTGTTCCTGGTTTTATATAAGTCATAATCATGCCTTTTGGTAACATCTGTGTAACAGAGATGCTGTTCAAATTTGAGAGTTCGTTTTACTGCTGCATACAGGGCTCATATGTTCTTGATTCTGCCTATTTTCTTGCTCTTTATTTGCAGGTAGTAAAATCAAAGTTATCCAAAGAATATCACTTTATTAAAATAAAAACATTAAGAAACCATATTGTGAGAAATTATTTCAGCAATCAAAGTAAACTACAACAACAGGACTTTAACAAATTTTCAATCGTGATTATCATGTCAGAGGCCCAATAAATCAGGTTTGTTTTGAAATCCTTCTCAGCACGACGTGTGCAAGTAAAAGGACTGTGTAGGCTCCCTGCAGGAGAACTGAATTTGGAACTGGAGACAAGCCATTCACCTAGAGAATGGTCTAGGAGCCAAACCCTGCACGTAACATGCATTTTGGATTGACCACACACACTTGTTCACACCAGCACATGCTGCACACCAACACACTATAACTAAAACAAAGTAACTATAACACTTTTTCTTACAACTTTATAATGTCAAGACGTGAGCTTGAACACATCAGTTCGTTTCACAGCAAAAGATACACCTAGAAAAAGCTTACTTGAAACATAATTATAAACCCACAGAGCCACTGTGGCCAGGCATGATGCTGTGATACTAAGGAGAAATATAGGCACTAGAATTATGTGGAAAAGAGGATAACGCTCTTTAGTCTTGTCTTACCGTCTCTATAGGCATCTCAATATTAAAAAGAAGGAAAAGCAATTACATTCCACTTGCAAGTAGAGCTTGTGCTTGAGTTCTTTACCAGGAGAAAATGTGGTATTAACGATGGCTTAGGCTTAATGATTATGAAAACCTTTCCTCTTATGTTTTTTTCTCCTTAGTATTCCTAGTATTGCAACAGCCTCCTATGCTTTTTTCTACTTTTTTTTTGTTGTTGTTGTTTTGAGACAGAGTTCTGTTCTGTGACCCAGGCTGCAGTGTAGTGGTGTGATCTTGGCTCACTGCAGCTTCCAACTCCAGGGTTCAAGCGATTCTCAGGCCTCAGCCTCCTGAGCAGCTGGAACTAGAAGTGGATGCTGCCACGCCCAACTAATTTTTGTATTTTTAGTAGAGACAAGGTTTCACCATGTTGGCTAGGCTGGTCTCAAATTCCTGGCCTCAAGTGATCCACCCACCTTGACCTCCCAAAGTACTGGGATTACAGGTGTGAGCCACTGTGTCTGGCTACTTTTAAAACGTTATTACTGAAAGGTAAAGAACAGGACTACTCCACAAGGGAATTCAAAGAGATTCTATAAGAGATACAAAGTGAAATATTTTACAGTTAAAACACCATTATACTTAATTTTGCACTCCTTGTGTTTTTCATAAGCATTCCACACTGTCCTGTCTGTGAACTTGGATGGGCAACTTGAGTCTGAATTAATGAAATACATAATTTTAAAGTGAGCAACAAAATGTAGTTCCTCATGTATTCTTCATTATGTTTCACTGATGATAAGACCTAACAAACCTTCTGTTTGCCGTCATAGCCTGACGTAACTTACATTTTATGTAAATATTTTGCAAAGGATTATGCATTCTCGAATGCATAGGCATTTTTTTCCAGAAAGCATTTGTATATGTCCACAAATAGTATTATCTTACTAGTATGTATATTTTGATATTCCTGAGCAACTGTATCCAATTAGAGTTTAGAGTCAGCATATTATATTTTAATTAAAACTGTGGCATACCTATAAAACATACTTAATTTTTTTTTCTCTTCAACTTTTGTTTTTGGATCAGGAGGTAAATGAAAGGTTTATTACATGTGTAAATCGTGTATCACTGGTGTTTGGTGCCCAAATTATCACCCAGGTAGTGAGCATAGTACCCGATAGTGTTTTCTGATTCTCACCCTCCTCCCACCCTTCACCCTCAAGTAGGAATTCCTTCTTGAATCAATCCAATCCTCACCCATGTTTCTGTTGTTTTCTTGCTTTCTGAAGGTCATCAACTCTGTGTGACGTCAACACCTTTCTCTCATGTACACCCAACTGTCTACAGTGCCATGGTGAAAATTTTCAGTATGTAGGGCACATTCTCTGAGATCTTGATTCCAGGGGTATATTTAATCATAAGAAGTTGGCAAAGCTGGTCTTCACACACTGTCATACCATTTCAGTAAAGGGATCTAGAGGGAAAGCTAAAACCACCCACCACATAGGAATATGCAGGAATATTCCTTTCCTTTGACAATCTTGATAGCAAAGCAATAACTGGTAAAACAGAAATGTTGCAATGAGCCTAGGAGTGCATTTCAACTACCTAATGGCAGCAAACTGCATATGCAAATTAAGATCCCCCAAACCGCGCTCATTTTGGGAACACACATACTGTCTTTGTGTCACAGTCGGGCAAGCAAGCCAGAGTAAATCCTAGCTTGGGCAGGGATGCTATGGCATGGTAAGACATCCAATAAAGGCACAAGTAGCAGCACACAGGGTTTCAGGATGTTTCTCTTAATAAACGAATTTCTGGGAATGAAATAGTCCCTTGCTTAGCACACCTCTCCATCCAAAAGACGGTGATTTGATAATGTAACAATTTAATTATCAGGATATAGATGCTCTGAATGGCTAAGTAGGTCATTGTGTTCACAGGGCAGATGTCAGAACTGCTTGCCAGATGACAAAAGATATAACCCTAGGCTGTTTTTATTCCATTTATACAAGACTGAACTCACACATTAGAGCCTCTGCTGTTTACAGCTTTACTCTAAGGATCTATTAGGAGGCTCCAAGAAATTACCTTGTGCTATTTACACCTTTAGAACTTAAAATAGCCTGCGCATATGGTAATATGAGCATGACAGACACAGTCTTGCACCCATCCAGGCAGATGGCTGCAAAACAGTGTCTGTGTTTTAGTGGTATTTTGTGCCTGCTACATTTCAGCACTTGTGGCTTAATAATGTGAACATACATGTATCAAGACCCTGCAGCCCTTCTGCTTATCGCACTCAAGAAGGAGCTGTCACTAATGTACAGGGGTTATGGGATTATGCGCCTGTGCTATCTGAACAGATCTCCCCACAGTCCATCCGATCACCCTCAAATCCCATTTACCAAATACTCTCATTCCCCTAATATTGGCTGTGCTCTCCCCAACGTCTCCCGTATTGCGCCCCACCTTACCTCTCACTGTGGTCTCTAAGATGTCTCATCACCTCTGTAGACGTCCCTCTGATGTCCCCCAAACTCTGTAGCCGATTCCAGGCCCCCGCCACCTCTCCGAGTCCTCTATCAATCCTGTAGACCCTCTCCAGAAGCTC
>PVKP010025815.1:0-33221 GCA_004027715.1 Plecturocebus donacophilus
GCCGCGCTGGGTGCCGGCAAAACAGCCGCGCCGGCCAAAAGAGTCGCGCCGGCGACCCGCGTGGCTTCTCCGCCGGGAATCTCCCGGTCTGTGGGCAACAAAAACTCGTCGGAAAGTGCGGCGTCCACTCGTTCTCTGCGCTTTCACTGGGAGCTACATTCCTGAGCTGTTGTTAGTCGGCCATCTTGGATCTCTCCAGATGTGAAGGTTTATAGAAGCTTTATTTATAAGAGCCAAAAGTTGGAAACAATCCACATTTCCTCCAATGGATATACAGGTAAACAAACTATGGTATATACAGTGGAATACTAATAAGTAATAAAAAGCAATAAACTATTGATATACACAACAGCAAAGATGAATCTCCAGAGAACCATTTTAATTGAAAAAAAAAATTCCAAAAGGTTATACACTGTATGGTTCCATTTATATAACATTCTTAAAATGACAAAAATATATAAATGGAGAACAGATTAGTGGCTGCTAGGGGTCAAGAGAGGGGTGGGGACAAGAGAGAAGTGGATGTGACTATAAAAGGGCACATGAGAGATCCTTGTGGGGATAGAAATGTTCTGTATCTTGACTGTATCCAGGTCCTTGTGGGGATGGAAATGTTCTGAAGCTTGACTGTATTAATGTTAATATCCTGGTAATTATATTGTTCACTATAGTTTTACAAGATGTTACTGTCTGGGGAAACTGCATAAAGGATATGTGAGATCAGCTGTATTAATTCTTACAACTGCAAGTGAATATACAATTGTCTCAAAATAAAAAAATATATATCTATAACAAAACCATGGGAGGTCTTTGCACTTTCCAAAAGGGCTCAGAAAATAAAATCTGATGCTGCCCTTGTGCAAATAACAAATGGAAACCAGGAGTTTGCTCAGCTAAGGGATGTCGATACTTTCATTCCAATGAAGGGAAATGGCAGTTTCTCCATGATTTGCTTCAAAATATTGCAATACTGTTTAGTGATTCTGGGATGGATGAGAACATTTGACAGAGGCATTGCTTTAGTTTTTAAGTTTTCCTCCAAGGCACAAAACAGCTTAAGAATTTCCAGAGCATATTGCTTTACCAAGATTTTTTGTCTGACGCAACAAGCAGTCTTGTAAAATGGCTCAAGACAATACTCCTATATTAGGGAAAATCCAATGTTGGTAAAGATCCAAATTTTTTCAGTTGAACTTTTACTCTGACAAAAGAGACAGACCATGTATTTTCAGGACATAAGGAACTACTTTAGCTTCCTTGACTCCATATTTCCATGAAGACTCTTGACACAAAATATATCATCTAACTTTTATGTTACATTGTGTTTGATGATACAAGTAAAATCCAAAAATATACAGATATTGTCATGCCCTCTTTTTGTGATATTTCCCAGCCTAAGATGGTATCAAGGTATAAAATAGACAAATGGGCTGGCCTTGGTGGCTCACATCTGTAATCCTAGAACTTTGGGAGGCCGAGACGGACAGATCATGAGGTCAAGAATTCGAGACCAGCTTGGCCAACATGGTGAAACCGTGTCTCTACTAAAAATACAAAAATTAGCCAGGTGTGGTGGCACATGCCTATAGTCCCAGCTACTCGAGAGGCTGAGGCAGGAGAATTGCTTGAACCTGGGAGGTGGAGGTTGCAGTGAGCCATGATCACACCACGGCACTCCAGCCTGGGCAACAGAGCAAGACTCCATCTCAAAAAAAATAGATGTTCATAATTATAGTGACATGACATGCTATATTCTCAATTCATATCAAAGAAAACTGTTTTGGATATCATAACATGTCAATGGTAACAATTATTGGACACTGAACTATATACTGCTTTGCATACTATCTTTGATCTATTGGTATGAAAGAATATTTTAATTAAAATATAATTTGTATGGAAAAACATCCTACGTTTGTGGATCAGACTTATTATTGTTAAGATGACAATATTCCCCAAAGTTCTCTACAGATTTAACACAATCTTTATCAAAATCTCAGCTGATTTCTTTGCAGAAATTGACAAGCTGATCCTAAAATTCATATGGAAATTTGAGGCACTTAAAATAGCCAAAATAACCTTGAAAAATAACAAACAATAAATTTGAAAGATTCACATATCCTGATTTCAAAACTTACTACAAAGCTACAGTAACCATGACAGTGTAGTACTGGCATAAGAATAGACATCCAGATCAACAAAACAGAATTAAAAGATCAGAAATAAACCCTCATGTTTATGGTCAATTGATCTTTGATCAACACTATTCCACAGGGTAAGAATAGTCTCTTCAATAAATATTGCTGTGATAACTGGATTATCTACATAAAAAAGAAGGAAGTTGGACCCCTACCTCAACCCATGTACAAAAATGAGCTCAAAACGGATTCAAGACCTAAGTGTAAATACTAAAATTATAAAGCTCTTAGGAGAAGACATGGGCATAAATCTTCAGGGCCTTGGATTACACAATGATTTCTTGAGTTTGACATCAAAAGCACAAGCAACGGCCGAGCGCGGTGGCTCACGCCTGTAATCCCAGCACTTTGGGAGGCTGAGGTGGGCGGATCAAGAGGTCAAGAGATCAAGAACATCCTGGCAAACATGGTGAAAGCCCGTCTCTACTAAAAATACAAAAATTAGCTGGGTGTGGTGGCGCACGCCTGTAATCCCAGATACTCAGGAGGCTGAGGCAGGAGAATTGTTTGAACCCGGGAGGCTGAGGTTGCAGTGAGCCTAGATCACACCACTGCACTCCAGTCTGGCGCCTGGCGACAGAGTGAAACTCTGTCTAAAAAAAAAAAAGAAAAGAAAAGAAAAAAACACACAAGCAACAAAAGAAAACATAAGTAAACTAGGCTTTATCAAAATGTAAAACTTTTGTGTTTTAAAGCATATCATCAAGAAAGTGAGAAAACAACCCACAGAATGGAAAAAGATACTTTCAAATCATATCTCTGATAATGTATTCATATCTAAAATATATAAAGAACTTTTACAATTCAATAATAAAAAGACAAGTAACCCAACTAAGAAATAGGCAAAAGATTTGAACAGACATTTCTCCAGAGATATACAAATGGCCAATAAGCACCTGAAATGATAATTGACATCTTTAGTGATCTAGAAAATGCAACTCAAAACGATAATGAAATATCATCTCATACCCATTAGGATCGCTACTAAAAAAAACAAAGAGAAAATAACAAGTATGGTGAAGATGTGGAGAAATTAGGAATCTTCATACACTGCTAGTGACAATGTAAATGGTGCAGTCACTTTGGAAAATAGTCTGGTAGTTTCTCAAAAAGTTAAGCATAGAATCATAAGACTATGACTATGTCGAGCATATACTGGGCAATTCCACCCCTAGGTATATATTCAAGAGAAATTAAAAGCATATGTCCACACAAAAACTAGTACATGGTTATTCATAGCAGTATAATTCATAATAGCCAAAAAGTGGCAACAATACAAATATCTATCAACTGATGAATAAAATGTGGTATACCAATTTAATGGGATATTTGGCCAAAAAAGGAAATAAAGTACTGATACATGCTACAATTTGGATGAACTTTGAAAACATTATGCTTAATGAAAGAAGCCAATCACAAAAGACCACATACTGTATGTATCATATAAAATGTGCAAAGTAGGCAACTCTATTGAAACAGAAAGTAGATCAGTGGTTGCCTAAAGCTGGTGAGACGAGGAAGAAATGTGGAGTGACTGCTCGTGAGCAGTCTCTTCAGGGTAATGATAATGTGCTAACATTGATTGTGGTGATGGTTGTGCAACTCTGTGAATATACTAAATACCAGTGAATTGTAAATTTTAAATGGATACATTGTACAGTATGCAAATTATTATTATTATTATTTAGATATGGGGTCTCACTGTGTCTCTTAGTCTGGAGTGCAGTGGCAAAATCTCAGCTCACTGTAGCCTTGACCTCCCTGGCTCAAAGGATCCTCCCACCTCAGCCGCCCAAGTAGCTGGGACCACAGGTATGCCTGGCTAATTTTTGTATTTTTTGTAGAGGTAGGGTTTTGCCATCTTTCCCAGGTTGGTCTAGAACTCCTGAGCTCAGGCAATCCACCCACCTTGGCCTCCCAAAGGGCTGAGATTACAGGCGTGAGCCACTGCACCTGGCCATGGTATGCAAATTATATTTCAATAAAACTGTCATAAAATATTTATGTAGAATTTGTGCCTAAAATCTATGAGTTCGTACTGACATAAACAAATGAGCAAATGAATGAATAAATGGGGGAGAATAGGCAAATATTCTGTGCAGAACAATTCCAAATAATTTATGTAGATACTTGCCCTCAAGGAAGTGGAATATTATAACTCTCCACTCCTTAAGCAAGGGCTGCACATAGTAACTTCTATCCAAAGAGTATGTATAGAAAGGAGGAGGAAATAGTAACTTTATGATGGAGAAATCTGACAACCAAGTGACCAAGGTCAACATCAATAGTGATAGCCATGCTGAGAGCATGTACCCTTGATATAGTGAGGACAATAGTTTACCTCCATGGTCTTACTCCCAAAAATGCATAACTTCCGTCTAATTATGAAAAAATATAGACAATTCCCAACTGAGGGACAGTCTACAAAATATCTGACCAGTATTTGTCAAAACTATCAAACTCATCGAAAAAAAGGAAAAATCTGAGAAATTGTCATATCTAAGAGGAGGCTACGGATATACGAAAATTAATGCAACATTGGATCCTATATGGGATCTTGGAACAGAAAAAGGCCATCAGGCAAAAACTAAAAAGATCTGATTAAAGTATGGACTTTAGTTAACAATAATATATTAATATTTGATCATTAATTGTGACAAATGTACCATACTAATGTAAGATGTTTACAACAGGGAAAATGGGGTGTAAAGTATATCAGAACTCTTTGTACTATGTTTAAAATTTGTCTGTATTATCTCAAACTGTTTTGAAATAAAAGATCTTTTTTTTTAAAGAAAACACAGAGAGCTCTCCTTACAGAATGAGTGGCTTAAATAACAAACTTTTATTCCTCATGGTTCCGGAGGCTGGGAAGTCCAAGATCAAGGCACCAGCAGATTTGGTTCCTGGTTATGTGTTCACGTGGCAGGGGTGATAGGGGGATTCTGCCTTATCTCTTCTTATAAAATCACTGATCCCATCATAAGAACTGTACCCTTATAACCCAGTGACCTTCCAAAGACTTCATCTCCAAATACCATCACATTGGAGATTATGGTTTCAACATAAACTCACCAAATTCTGGGGGGACACAAACTTTCCATTCACAGGAGTCGGCCCACATCCAGGTTAATTCGACACCAGCTGCTGCTGCCATGCATAGGAAATTGATCCCACGTTTGTCCTACCTCCTACTTCTACTCCAAAATGGGTTGGTGACATGGCCAAGGCAACTGATTACAGAAAAGTAACTAAGAACAGCCATGAAGTTAACCCTTCAGACAATTCTGAATGAGCAGGACTCCTTTCTGATCCTAAGAGCCCTCAAGGAAGCATCCAGTGACAGAGAGAAGCAGGAAAATATTGAGAAGGTAGAAATGCTACTATTGACAAGAGGGTCAGCATCACCCAACACATGAGGCACAGCTTTGACTGGAGATCTTCTCTGAAACATTAATGAGATGGGGGGGCAGCGCCCAATCTGTGGGTGCCAATGCCTATGGCCCCATCCCCTCAATAGCACATGACATCAGCCATGTGGTCAAACATTGGTTAGCCAAGAGGCATGAGGAGATTGTTTCAATAAACAACCATCCCACCACCGCCAAAGTAAAAACAGACATGATGATTTTATTGGTTTTGTTTGTTTCTTTTTTTAAGACAGTCTCGGCCGGGCGTGGTGGCTCACGCCTGTAATCCTAGCACTCTGGGAGGCCGAGGTGGGTGAATCACCTGAGGTCAGGAGTTCAAGACCAGCCTGGCCATCATGGTGAAACCCCATCTTTTAAAAAAAAAAAAAAAAAAAAAAAAAAAAAAAAAAAAAAAAAAAAAAAAAAAAAAAGACAGTCTCACTCTGTTGCCCAGGCTTGAGTGCAGTGTTGCAATCTTGGCTCACTGCAACCTCCGCCTCCCGGATTCAAGCGATTCTCTGCCTCAGCTTCCTGAGTAGCTGGGATTACAGGTGCATGCCACCACACACAGCTAATTTTTATATTTTTACTAGAGACAGGGTTTCACCATGTTGACCAGGCTGGTCTTGAACTCCTGACCTCAGGTGATCCACCTGCTACAGCCTCCCAAAGTGCTGGGATTACAGGCGTGAGCCACCACATCCAGCCCATCATGTTTTTTAAATCTCTATTTCTTTTTACTCCAGGAGAGAGTGAGATGAGTCTACTTTCAGAAAAGCAATTCAGCATTGTGTATCAAGAAATGTTAATATTTCAGCTCTTGTGAACCAGTAGTTTCACTGCTAGGAACCAAACCTGAAGAAATAATCCAAAATGAGGTCAAAGCCCAGGAAATTTTCTTTATTGTTAATAATGAAAAATTGTTAACAATTTAAATATTCATTAGAGATAAATGACTAAGTAAATTATGGTACATATAATTATAGCTCTATGACAGAATCTTATGTCATCATTAAAAATACTTATGAAGAATTTTCAATGGCATGCAAAAATAGTCACTGAAAAAGTAGGATATAAAGCCAAATTTAAGACATAACCTCAGACAGGCGCGGTGGCTCACATCTGTAATCCCAGCACTTTGGGAGGCTGAGGTGGGCAGATCATGAGGTCAAGAGATCAAGACCATCCTGGCCAACATAGTGAAACCCCGTCTCTACTAAAAATACAAAAATTAGCTGGGCATGGTGGTGCATGCCTGTAGTCTGAGCTACTCAGGAGGTGAGGCAGGAGAATCACTTGAACCCTGGAGGGGGAGGTTGCCGGTAACCCAAGATCGTGCCACTGCACTTCAGCCTGAGCGACAGAGCAAGATTCTGTCTCAAAAAAAAAAATATATATATATATATATATGTGTGTGTGTGTGTGTGTGTGTGTGTGTGTATATATATCTCCTCAATATTGGGGAGTGAAAAACTTTCATCTACAGCGCTAATAATGTTTATCTCTAGGAAGTGGAATTAGTGGCCATTGCTCTTTTGAAAATTGTCAATATTTTGCAAATTTATAACCATGAGTATGATGGGCTTTCATATTTTCAAAAAAGAAAGAAAAGGTATCTTGTCCAAAGTAAAGTAAGGGGCACTGTGGCAGACTGCTGGTGACCTCTCAGTACTCTGTCTCCATTCTCCCCTTCTTCCTTCAGAAGACAGCCTGATGTTCAGGTGAGCTCAAGAACGCCCATCTAGAAGACTTACCTGTCTTGCCTCCCTTGCAGCTGGGAGAGTCATGTGACTAAATTGTCAAGATGTAGGAGTCTTATAGGTAAAGGGGTTTAAAGCTAGTGAGGGCCAGGCACGGTGGCTCACGCCTGTAATCCCAGCACTTTGGGAAGCCAAGGCGGGGGGATCACCCGAGGTCAGAGTTCAAGACAAGCCTGGGCAACATGGTGAAACCCCATCTCTACTAAAAATATACAAATTAGCCAGGTGTGGTGGCACATGCCTGTAGTCCCAGCTACTTGGGAGGCTGAGGCAGGAGAATCACTTGAACCGGGGAGGTGGAGGTTGCAATGAGCCGAGACCGCACCACTGCCCTCCAGCCTGGGCGACAGAGTGAGACTCTGTCTTAAAAAAAAAAAAAAATGATGAGTTTTGCCTGAGTTCTTGGGTCTTGGTGGGAGGGTGGTTGTTGAGCAGAGTTAGACAGGGGGTTTTGGTGGCAGAAAGATAAGGAGATTAAAGGTGATGGCTCCACAAACAGGCAAGCCCCAGCCTCAGGCCCCAGGAGCCCTGCTGAGCTTAAGCACCTGGCAAAGTGCTGATGGAAGCTCCTCTGCAGATCAGATTTGGCCCTGGAGGACCTGGAAGCAGAGGGAGATGAGAGCCTGAATGGGCAGCTCCGCCTTCCTGGGGCTCTCCCAACCCCTCCTCTCCAGCAGTCCCTGGGCTGCCTACAGGACTCTCACCACTTGCCTTAAGTCAGGTGACATCTCCCAGACAGGCGCAATGCCTACTGTCTTGCCTTCCATACCAAATGCCTTGGTCAGCCTGTCATTTAATAACCAAAATCACAAGACTGTGCAGTCTGACAGTCTCATCCAGAGCCCCCCTGAAACCTACACCAATGTCTGGCCTTTGGTAGGGGACCATATTCATCAACAGTCGTGGTGTGTTACACAGTGCAGCACTCATGCAATGTTAGTTCCCCCAAAAAAAGCTATGGGAGGGTTCTTACGGCCAAATATATTTGTAAAAGACTCCATATTCTATCTCCATCTAGGAAATTCACATTGTACATTAACATATTAAAGGCTCTGAAAAGTCCCACAGTAAAGACAACATTCATACTTGAATATTTTCCCAAATTATAGGAGTAACCAGGAACCGTTTTCATAGAGCATCTATTAACTTCTTTTAGAACACATCCAATTGGAAATGCTATCCTAGATGCTTGAAAAACATCGTATTTTGTTCTCTAATTAGATAAATTTCGTATCTGTTGGGATCTGAAATTTTTGTGTCTGTCATTATTACTACATTTGGAATTACCACTTCTTCATCTTGGAGCAAATTTCCTTTTGACTGAAAAATGCATCGTTTATTCGACAGCAGGGCCAGGGAAGACCTGGGAACATCCCATCACCTGCTTTTCTGATTGCATCCGTGTGACATGGGGAATGTTATTTGCATCTGAACTGTATCTCCTATTTCAGCTGGGAGGGATACAAAGTTCCAACCACTAGCTCACTCATCATTTGTGCATCATACATGTATTAAGTCTCTACTACATGTCAGGACTGTGCTAGCCACTTTCTATGTAGTATTTGAAGCCCTCACGGCACTGAAAGGAAGCGTTGTTATACCCATTGCACAGGAGGGAAACTCAGGTCAGCTAAGATTGAGTTACCCATCTACAGCACACAGGGATGGGGCGGCAGGAGCATACGCGGATCGGGGCAGCAGTTGCCCGGCTTCCCTCCAGGAGCCTGCGTTCTCCCTCCCTCTCCTGTGTCATAGGGCTCTGAACTATTGCCTGACCTGCATCTTTGACGCTGCCTGGCTTTCAATTTGGTGTCCTTAATTGGAATCAAATATTTCTGACTCTGGAAATAAATACTGTTAAACAGTGGCTTGTGCACAGAATAAATGTCTGTTGCTAAGGAGACGCTGGGAAGATGAAAGAGCAGGAGGCAGATTCCAGCCTCTCCGAGACCCCCCATTTGGCTCCACCTGAACTAAGGCGGGGGCTGGGCAGGTGAAGGACCGAGTCAAGTACCCAGGGAAAGGGGGCAGCTGCCTTTCCACCCCAGATGATTGCAGGCCCATGGGCCATATGCATTGTTCAAGAGAGGTTAGGAATCTGGTTTTTTTTGTGAAATCCATCAAGTTGTAACCACCAGCAACTATAGTGGGTTGAACAGTGTCCTCCAAAAATTCATGTCCACTTGGAAATTCAGAAAGTGACCTTATTTGGAGACGGAGCTGTTGTCAGACTAATTAAGGTAAAGATCGAGATGAGGTCAATGCATGCACAAGCCAAGGAGCCCGAGGATGCCAGCAGCCACCACAAGCCAGGAGAGAGGTGTGGGGTGGTCTCTCGGAGCCTCCAGAAGGAACCACCCCTGCTGGAATCAGAAGGAATCGACACCTTGCTTTCAGGTTCTCAGATGTCTGGCTTCCAGAACTATGAGAGAGTACGTTTCTGTTGTTTCGAGCCATCCAGCTTGTGGTAATTTGTTACAGCAGCCCCAGGAAAGTAATAGAGCAATGAACTTTAATTTTTAGAAATACCACTTGAGCCAGCAAAATCAACCTGGGAGTCAGATTAGGCCTGCAAGTCATCCTCACCCCGGGTAGAGTCAAAGGACAGTCATGTCATGTCATCATTATCTCCTCATTATTTTCTCCAAAAATGATACCGCTGCCTCCCCAGTAACTCTATGTAGACTGAACCTGCGTCCCAGAGCCATATTTCCAACATCCTCCAGACATCTTCCTTTGCAGGCCCTGCAGGCAACTCCAACTTAAGGTGTCTAAAATCCAGCTCCATTCCTTATTGTGTGAAATGCCACCACTTTGGACCACTGGTGTGCTGAGGCAGGTTGTGCTGGCTCCCAAGAGTTGACTAGGAAATATTCAGGAATTTTCCCTGCTGATTGCTAAACTGTTGGTCCCTTGAAATCTGCCATGGTGGCAATACTTATGCCACAGAAGTTGGCAAACACTACAATCAGGGGCTTTGTGTTTTGGGAAAGCCAGTTCACCAGCAAATCACCGAAATCTCCACCCCCAACTTCCAGGTGAGAAAGCCCACTTCTATTTTATTTCACTCTCTCATTATACCTGACACCCAGCCAGTAAATCCCATTAATTCTCTCTGGCAAGTATTACCTGTGTCAACCCCTCTCCCCTTCACTGCTGTGCCCCTCCTAATTCGGGTCTCATCATTCATCATTCTTGCATTTGAACTACTACAAGGGTTTCATAATTTTCACCCTACCCCCAGTTATATTTCTGAGACAGGGAGTTGGATTATACTGATTCTCTCCTCAAGCATTTTTAACACCCAACCGCCTTTGCCTGGCATTCAGAGCAATGTTAGTTAGGCTTTTTTCCACTGCAACTGGCAAGAACCCAATTCGTACAAACTGAATCAAAAAGGGAACCCACTAATTCATAGTAGCCCAAGGGGAATGAGACTGCAGGTAAAGCTGGATCAGGTCTCTGGCTTGTTCCCCACTGCTTGGCTCACCCCTTTTTGCCTGGTTTCATACCCTGGTATGTTGTCTCCCCGTGGGAGGCAAAATGGCCAGCAGCTTCCCTTGAATCACATCCTCCTAGCTCAGTGTAGTGTGATAGAGTAAATTGCCTTCATCTTCCCAATCTTTCAACCGTCCTAAAGCCATGCCTTCTCCATGAGACTTTGCAGTTCCTCTTACTGAGGAGGCGGAGTCTATTTCCCCATTCCTTGACTCTGAGTTTGGTCATGTGACTTGCTTTGGCCAATGGGATGTTAGTAAGAGAGACTTGAAAAAGCACTTGTGCATTTCCGCTTCCTCCATCAGGACATGCTGGGCCAGCCCAATGGAGATGGTGCATGTGGGGCTGCACTGAGCTATCCCAGCCAAACCAGCCACAGCCAGTGCAGATCAGCAGACACGCAGCCAATGTTCAGCCATGTGAATGAGCCCAGCCAAGCCCCACCAAGCCATACAGACTTGGGAGCTAAATAAATGTTCACTGTGGTATGTCACTGAGATTTTGTGGTCACTCTTTACACACCATTATTGTGGCAGTGAATAACTGATACATTTAGTGAAATCATTGGAAAGAGAATTTCTCTCTGTGTCTACATAGGAACCTCAGGGAGCACCAATTACCTCTGCTGGCACCCCATGCCCAGCCTGTGAACCAGAGGATCACAAGGTTTGGTTGAACATGCTGGGCCTCAGAAGTGTGGGTCACTATGATGACAACCTCACAAGAACTGTATGAGGCTGAGTGTGGTGGCTCACACCTGTAATCCCAGCATTTTGGGAGGCAGATTACCTAAGATCAGGAGTTCGAGACCAGCCTGGCCAACATGATGAAACATTGTCTATACTAAAAATACAAAAATAGGCCAGGTGTGGTAGTGCTATAATCCCAGCTCCTCATGGGGCTGAGGCAGGAGAATCGCTTGAACCCGGGAGGCAGAGGTTGCTGTGAGCTGAGATCACGCCAATGCACTCCATCCTGGGCAAGAGCAAAACTCAATCTTAAAAAAAAAAAAAAAGAACTACATGGAAGAGGAGGGCAGAACTGCACGTCCCTGAGAAATGTCCTCCATGGCCCGGCCGCCTTTTCCCTTGTCTCTCACCTGCCTCTCTGCCTTATCCCCTCTCTCTCTGCACAGGCGTCTTGGATTCCCTCGTTCTGAACTACGTGCCATTTCCCAAACCTGCCACCGGCTTTTGTATCTCTCTACCTTTGCTCAACTGCTCCTCCCACCTGGAAGGCCTTCCCACTCCTCCCTCTGCAAATCCAGCTCTAATCCTTCATCCTTCCTTGAGGAAGGACTCCAGTCCCAAAGAGACAGAAGACAAGGGGTTGGCAGAGAATACAGAGCAAAACCAGCAGCCAAAGAACTGGGCCCAGGGCGCAGGACAGAGCTGTGCAAGGACCCACTGCAGTCCGTGCAGAAAGCTAGGACCCAGATCTGGAGCAGTGACAAGAGCTAAGACCTGAGGGCCAGTCCAAGGACTTGCAGCCCCTGCCAGGATCTGCTCAGGAGTGGGGCAGAGGCTGCAGGGGTGCAGACAGGCCACGGCGGAGGAGGCAGGAGAGGCAGGAGTGGCAGCTGGCAAGGAGCGGCACTCCTGGCATCGAGCTCACGTTGGACAAAGGCTTGGAGGCAGGATCAGAATCCAAGGGATTTAAAGCATAAAGAAATAATGAGGACACAACTTTTCAAGCCCTTAGGGCATGCCAGGTACTAGGCTAAGAACTAAATTACATTATCTCTTGTAATTCTCACAACCACCTTATGAGGCAAAATACAAGCAACATCCACATTATACAGGGGAGGAAACTGAGGCCCAAAGAGGTGGCATGGCTCCCCAGGTCACACTGGTGACCACCAGAGCAGGAATGCAAGTCTAAGCCTTCTCAACTCCAAAGCCCTTTTTTTTTTCTTTTTTTTGAGACAGAGTCTCTCTCTCTAGCCCAGGCTGGAGTTACAATGGCACAATCTGGGCTCACTGCAACCTCTGCCTCCCAGATTCAACGAATTCTCCTGCCTCAATCTCCCAAGTAACTGGAATTACAGGCATGTGCCACCATACCTGGCTAGTTTTTGTATTTTTAGTAGAGACGGGGTTTCGCCATGTTGGCCAGGCTGGTCTTGAACTCCTGACCTCAGATGATCTGCCTGCCTCAGCCTCCCTAAGTGCTGGGATTATAGGCGTGAGCCACCATGCCAGGCCCAGAGCCCATTCTTAACCATTCTGCTTTCTTGTCCAGGGTGGAGTTGAACTTCCCACTTCTCCGATTTTCACTGAAGGGAAGTTTCTGCTAAGTCCAGCTCCAGACAGGCCTAGGTCTCGGCCTCCAGGCAGCTTTTCTCATCTTAGCTAACCTGTTAAATTCACAGACACCTCAAAGATCAGCTGAGAATCCCCCTCCTCCAAGAAGACATCCCAGACTCCCCAGATGAAATTCATCTCTTCCTTTCCATTCCCATGCATTTTGTCTCGGCCTCTGCTCAACATTTGGCTCTGTCTGCTGGTTTTCAGATGACATCTATGCTTAACTCTCCAAACTGGCAAAGCCATCCTTGAGGACTGACCATCCTCTGGCTTTGGTTCCCCCAAGACACTTGACTCAGGGTCCCGAATACTAAATTCCCACATTTTGAACTGAATGTGTGTGTCAGTATTTACCTAGCTCCATCAACCTGAATCCCATCAAGTGGTCTCATGAATGCATCTTCTGCCAATTACCAGATTTCTGTGAACTGTGTTACAGTAGAGATTACAACGGCAAGGTTGCCCTCAGCCAGGGTCAAAGTTCACAGAACCCCACCTTTTTGGCTCTGTATTGAACATCAAACCACACAGATAAGCCTCAGGCCTTTCCTCTGGCCCAGCTGCCCAAAGAACTGAGGATGGGGAGGTCTTTCCCTAGAAGGGGATTCAAACCTTCTTTCAGTGGGGGGGAAAAAAACAGAAACAAAAGCTTTCCCCCATGCAGTGGCCATGCCAGGTGGGTGTTTGGCCATTTCCAAGTGAGCAACTTTTTTGAACTTGATTTTGTGGGTGCTTTCAGCAAATTAGAGCCACAGTTACACTGTGACTTACCAGGATTAGTCATGCACACACATCCTGTGCACACACTTCAGTCCCCCATTAAAGGAAACGCAAGCCAGAGGCTGGCAGGACAGGTTAGAGAATTACCTTCCATCTCCTCAGACCCTCCAGCTACAGAGCAACAGAGTAAATACAGGGCTCAGGCACATCAGAATTCCAGATCATCAATGGCTAATTTCACTATAAGATGGTGCTCAAGACATGATCTCTCATGCAAAATTTGGCACATACTTACATTAAAAGACATTCCAATTTAATCGGGTATCCTGTATTTTTTATTTGATAAATTTGGTCATGCTACTCAGGCAGGATCTTATAATGCTGAAGTCCAGGACCCTGCTTCCAGGGAAAGTTCTCATTGATGACAGAGGAAGATGAGAGAAATTGTAATATGGAAATCGTCTGGGCTCTGTGGGGCTCACAATGAATGTCCAAACACATGGCATAAAAAGCCTGATCAGACTCTCAATGCAATTTACACAAAATATTTTTCAAGGGTATAATAGCTTAGATAAAGCCCATTAGCGTTCTTAAATTAATTCTTCACTTGGCATAATGACACATCCTCTCTCCCTTACTTGCTTTTCCCAGGGAAAATATTTGATCACTTCCGTCAGTCACCTGCTTGAACGCCCCGTATACCAACTGTGTGACAGTTATTGATTTTTGATGAATGATACAGCTCTCTCTTCTGAGCTATGCCTGCTTTGTTTTCAAACCTTACTTAATTGTGCGATGATTTTGGGGTGGTTTTTTTTCCCCTTTCCAGAGAAATAAATGCAAAGTGTTTATTCTCCAAAGGCCGTAAACAGAGCTTGTGGGTCTGGTTTCTATGACAACCCCACTCGATACAGCAAACCTAGATTATCGCTAATGACAGACATGAAGTTTAAATTGCACATTCTGAACAAACAGTGCTCTGCTGACCTTTTATTGAAAAATGGAATACAGGGTGATTAGCATAATGTGTTATATAAAAAGGAAAATCATGTATTCATGGGCATTATGCACCAGCGATTAGTCGCACTGCTAGCCTTTAACAAACTGCTTGCTGGATGGAGAGCTTGGGAAATTAAGATTTGCCATCTATCATTTTCAAATTCAGTAAAATCTGCAGCAGTAATTGCACTAAACATGCTGCTGTTTCTCTTATTCAATTGAGGCTTTTAGCAGGGGAGCAAAGAAGGAGAGGAAAATTTTTCCCATTGTACAGAAAAATAATAATCGTTGGCTCCAATAGCTAGTCTGAAACAATCTCTGCCTCTCAATCCCCTAATGCAATTCCTGGAGGAAGCCTAGGGCCTGGTGCAGCCTGGCAGCTGCCTCCTGGAAACTGCTCTTCAGCAGTGTGGTGCAGTGGGGGTCCTGGCTGGTTAACCAGAGGCGGGGCAAGGCACGGTCCATCCATTGGTTGACTGGCCCAGCTTCCACGCTCCTAGCAACCGCAAAATGAAGGGTTGGAGAGTTTGAGCTCTGAAGTAAACAACCTGGTTCAAATCCTAGCCTTGCCTCTAACCTCCTCATGGGCAAATTACCTAGCCTCTCCAAGACCCAGTTTCCTTGTCTATCCTATGGAAATGAGAGTCATAGGTCCCACTTCGTAGCATCATTGCAAAGATCAAAGGAAGCAAGACCCAAGAGCTGTGAGGGCCAGCCCTCAGTGACCAGTAGCTGCTCACTGCTCACAGTTCAACTTCTGTCTTCTATTTCCATGGGAGTGTGCTCATAACAGGACTTCACCAACTGGTACTTTGAACACTAATGATATAGTATGGAATGACGGAAAAAGCGTCTGCTTATTCCTTCAGCCACCTTTACTGAGCCCTGGCTTTGCACGAATGCAACCTCGAATAGGACACGATCAGTCAGGAGCCGCCATGCTCTTAGCTGTGTTACTTTGCACATGTCATTTCATCTCTACGAGGAAATAATATTTACCATTTGATTCTCGTAACAACCCTGGGTGAATGAGGTCATCATTTTATACATGGGAAAACTGAGGCTCGGAGTCACAAAGAGGAGGCTGAGTGGGGTGCAGTGGAGGTTGTCTGGGCACCTCTGAGTGGTCGGAATGCCTTCTCACAGATGCTATCATTGACCCCCCGCCTAATAAGGCAGATCATAGAGTGGCCCAAGCGTCCTTGGCTGCCCTGCAGGTGGGGATGGTCTCAGTGTCCTGACACCACCCTTGGGGTCTCAGCCTCACCTCGAACCTCTGCCCTGGGTGCTCCCAGACACTCTTGCATCTCCCATGGGCTTAGGCACAATCTGTCACCTTTCTCCACTCTGGCCTCCTCACTGCAGCCCACAAGTCACTCAGGCGACAGGCTTCACCTGCCCCTGGTCATGGTGCTCAAGACATGGTCTCTCAATGTGCCCAGCGCACAGGACCTACCAGGCGCCAGTCAGCCCTTGCTCTCTTGACCCCTCTGTATCCAGGCACCAGTGGCATAGGGGCCCTCTCAGTTAGGGCCACACATAGTCCTCCAAGCAGGTGCCTAAGCCCTAAATAGCACAGTGTTTTACCAAAGCAGCTATTTGTGTTTCTCGCTTCTAGAAGGGCTCAAAACCAGTTGTTCGATCCAAGGGCTGGAGAGACAGACAGCATGCCCTCCGCAGTGTGCAGGTCCACCCCCAGCACACCTCAAAACAAGTCTTGCTTCTCTTGTCTTCTCTGTCTTCCGCCATACAGAAAATACCTTTCATGCATAATTTTTTTTTAATTTCCTACCTCAAAGTCAAGTGGCGCTTGAGCTGCAGGGCTGTGTGGCTGCACTGTTGTGATCCCCACTTCTCAGAGGAGACGTGAGGCTCTGGAGGTCATGTGGCTTGCTCGAGGTCACGCTAGACTAATAAAGGGCACAGCCAAGGCCTGGACTTCCCTGAGCTGACCCCAAACCCAAACCCAGTGTTCTCTTCTCAGCCTGTCCTTCAACACCGATGTGAATTAAAGTGACTGAATTCCTTAAGAGGTTTGAATTGCACAAACCTCCAATTTTTCAGGGTCATCAACCACAGTGATTGTAACAGGCTGTGCTTCTTCCAAAAGCACAGAGTCTCACTCACCCTGACAATTGGTTATCCTCCGAACATAACTGCAAACAAGACCTGAATGAAACTGCAAATTGTGTCACTTCCAGAGCAGCCACAGGTCAGCGGATGACCTGACAAACAGGCTGTCACAAATGGCTTCCAAGTTGGGCCAGGGCTAGTATCATGGGCCCGATCCCTGTCCCTCAACTGTGACCCCTCTACCGGGTACCCCCGCCTACACCACCCCTTCATTTCAATAGAGACATCCATCTTCTCCTAGCAAGTGAGAGGCCACCAGCTGCCCTCCTAGGTAACTGTTATTCCCAGCTCCTTGAGCAAACCTTCTTCATTACTGAGAAAACACAAACTTTTTCTAAGAAGTTGGGGTGAGACCACATCTGGCTTTGGGCCAAGTTTTCCTATTAGAAGCCAGATGTGCACAGCTCAAGCCCCAACCAGCTGTATTTGAAACATACCAGTTCTGTTAAAGGGCAGATAGTGCAGCCCATTCTCCCCATCATAGAGAAGGATGGAGCTGAGATTCAGAGCCCCTCATTGCCAAGAAGCCACATCCAGCCTTTCTGGAAAGTGACAGAGAACACAAGGCTAGTGTCTGCTCCAATATCTGGGAGCAGATGTAAGTAGAGCCCCATTCCTGAGAAGAGCAAGAACTGGGGAGGGCAGAGAGAATGTTGGCTACTCCCTTCCTAGGGAGGGCAAAACTCAGCCACACCCCAGCATTCCAAATAGAGTATGGAAGGAGAAAACATTCACAGCAGAGAAAGCTGGCAGGCAGCCCCTGAACCAAATGAGCACCTGGTTAACATCACTAGCGATAAGGCATGTTGATATCTCACACTCCCATGATACGATGCACTGAAGACACTTCCCCCTGTGAGCTCCTTCCCCAAATCCAATCTTCAGTCTACATGAGAGGAAACATCATGTTAACCCAAATTGAGAAACATTCTACTCAACACCTGACTGCTCCTCTTCAGAAGTATCATCCAGGTAATGAAAGGCAAGGAAACATGGAGAAACTATCACAGACTAGAGGAAACTAAGAAACAAGGGCCAGGTGTGGTGGCTCACGCCCATAATCCCAGCACTTTGGGAGGCTGAGATGGAAGGATTGCTTGAGGCCAGGCGGTTGAGGCTGCAGTGAGCCAAACTGCACCACTGCACTCCCAGCATCGAAAGAAAGAGAGAAAGAAAGAAAGAAAAAGAGAAAGAGAGAAAAGAAAAAGGAAAGGAAAGGAGAAGAAACATGACAACTAAAAGCAATGAGGGATCCTAGACTAGGAGATTAGCTCCTGGAACAGAAATGGACATCAGTGGGGAAAACTAGAGGAATGTGCATCAAGTCTGTAGTCATTTAATAGTAATGACGTACCAATGCTCATTTCTGAGTTTTGATAAATGCAGTGTGCTATGTAAGACAGTAACATGAGACTGGGTGGGGGTGGATAGGAACTATCTGCATAACCTTTGAAACTCTTGGGTAAAATTATTTCAAAATTAAAAGCTGTAAAACAAACCCCAAAACAAAGCAAATCCTGTCTCTCCCACCCTTAGTTTTAATAAACTCCTTGCCTTCTCATAACAGAGCATCAGGGCAGGCATCTGACAGTCTGGGATCCACGGGAAAGCCCTCTGTACCTTTCCCTTCCCTCCACCTGTGGCTTCTGCCTTCCTCTCTTCATTGTCCTGTGCTCCTTTGGCTCTTCTCAACCCAACATGCCCATCTTCATCAGCTGCTTTAACCTCTCATGCCCTTTTCTGCAGGTGACAAAGCCCATCTTTCAAGAGGAGACAATGCCCCCTTCTCAGACTCCAAGTTTCTCTTCTTAGAAGCTGATCCCACTTTGAGAGTGAGGACTGAAACCTGTGCTAAAATTATCGGAAAAGAGGCATAGTCTTCTTCTTGTGATTGCTAAGCAGGTGGAATATAAACCTGGGGCTGGGGTAGGGGGCACCAGGTGGAGAACAAGCCCTCTGCCTGAGAGTGAAGCCAGCCACAAGGAAAGCAGAGCTGGGAGATGGCAAGAGATGCAATGACTTTGCTTGAGCCCCTAGGATCCAACCATGCCTCAAGCTGGTGCCATCATCAGAACTTTTCAGTTGCATGAGCAGGTATTTCCCCTTTTGGTTTAAACCAAAACTCGAGTTGAGTTCCTGTTGCTCACAACCTCCAATGCTGAGCCTTCCTTGGTGGCAAACTGAATCTCTCCTCCCTTCCCCATGGGCTCCCACTCCTCTCTTCCCCAGGCCCTGGGACCAACTGTGCCTGAAGCAGGATGGAGGAACAGGCTTCAGCCAGCCCTCTGGGGTCTGACACCAAGATAAGAATGTGAGTGCCGGGAGTTTATTTAGGAGTTTTCCAGCTCCCAGGAAACACAGCTGCAACAAGGAGGCAGGAAGGGTGTGTTCTGGAGAAGGTTATTGCCCAGCAAGAGGGGCCCAGGCCTTCTGGGACCTCTAGGAGATGGCAGAGACCACTCCTCAAAGTTGCCCACCTGAAGGGAAGAAACCTGGGGGTAAGGGCACATGGCAGGAGGTAAGGAGGGTGTATACACCAAATTTCATCCATCCTGGTTTGGGGACTGTTCCTGGAGGTCCCCAGAAGGAACATTCTGGAGGCATCCATTCATCTGTTAGTGTCTTAGAGCACATGCCCAACAGAGCAGCAGGTGCTTCCAGGAAGGACTCACCTGCATGCAATGGAAAGGTAAGTGTGCATGTGAGATCGGCAGGGTTCAACAGCACTGCGACATCTGTGGACCATATCAAGAACCCTGGGCTCCTGGTTTCCTGCTTGATTCTCCAGCCTCTGGAGCATCCCTCTGGTTCTCCTCCCTAATTCCCAGGCCTTGTGCTCTGCCTTCCCATCAACACCCCAGATCTCCTGTGACAGTCACTTGGGACATGGGCACACCCTGTTCATATGGACTCCCTGTTCCAGCAGCTCATGCCCCACCCCAGCTGGAAACTCCAGTTCCATGAGGGACCCCCCAGGTGTCAGTGGAAAAGGCATCTGACAGCAGCATGGTGACTTCCTCTGAAGTCCGACTGCTCATATCCACCTGAAGCCACACAGCACAGAGTATTAAAACCAGGATGGTGCAGGCACACAGACCTGGGGCTAAACCCCAGCTCACCACTGATTTGCTGGGCCATTTAAAGTGGGAGAATGATAGACCCCAGCACTCAGGACTACAGTAAGATTCCATGAGATGGTTCCTGTAACACAGCCAGCACCATGACTGGCATGCAGTAAACACTCACTAGACACAGTGGTGTCACTGCCAGGTTTTAGAAAGTAGAGAAAGCCCTTGGGATGGATACAGTAACTCCCAACCCAGAGCCACCTGCTACAGATGGGTTTTTGTTATGGTTTCAATTTTGCCTTATAAAAAGATATGTCTTAACCTCTACTACCGCAAAAAGTGGTCTTATTTGGAAATAAGGATATTGCAGATGGAATGAGGTTAAGATAAGGTCACACTGGAGTAGGGTGGGCCTCTAATCCAATATGATTTGTGTCGTTATATGAAAAGGAGAAGAGACACAAAGACAGACACAGAGGCAAGACAGCCCGCTGAAGACAGAGGCAGAGACTGCATGATGCCTCCACACACAAGAAACACCCAGGACTGCCCACAGCCGCCAGAAGCTGGCAGAGCAGGAAGGATCCTCCCTTGCAGGGTTCAGAGGGAGCATAGCCCTGCAGACACCTTGATTTTGGACTTGCAGCCCTTGGAACTGTGAGATGATAAAGTTCTGCTGTTGTAAGCCATCAGTTTGGAGTAGTTTGTTGATGGCAGCTCTAGGACACTGATACAGATTTTAACTGATTTCAAGTTTCAAAAAGTAGATTTAACCATTTGAATGGAAACCACCTGCCAGCCACTTTTGAGGGGGTTTCCTAAAGTACATTCTGGAACTGCAGGATGTTGATGGCTGTGACCTGGAAAAATATGTGAAAAGGGGTTCCATGGTCCAAATCTCATGTTGAATTATAATCCCCGGTGTTGGGGGTGGGGCCTGTGCTGTTCTCGTGATGGTGAGTCCTCACGAGATCTGATTGTTTAAAGAGGTGCATGACCTCCCCTCTCTCTCGCTGGCTTGTGCTCCTGCCACGTAAGATACCTGCTCCCATTTTGCCTTTCACCATGAGTAAGAGCTCCCTGAGGCCTTCTCAGAAGCAGATGCTACCACACTTCCTGTACATGACTGCAGAATCACAAGCCAAGTAAACCTCTTTTCTTGGTCACGCGTGGTGGCTCACACCTGACATCCCAACACTTTAGAAGGCCGAGGCAGGTGGATCACCTGAGGTCAGGATTTTGAGACCAGCCTGGCCAACATGCCAAAACACCATCTCTACTAAAAACTACTAAAATTAGCCGGGCATAGTGGTGTCCACCTATAATCCCAGCTGCTTGGGACGCTGAGGTGCAAGAATCGCTTGAACCCAGGAGGCGGAGGTTGCAGTTAGCTGAGATCACACCACTGCACTCCAGCTTGGGAGACAGAGAGAGACTTCATCTTAAAAAAAAAAAAAAAAAAAACTTCTTGTAAATGACCCAATCTCAGGTTTGCAGCAATTTGAGCAGACTAATACAGTGGTCAAGTAATCAGGGAACAGTTAAACAGTTTCTTGCAGGACCTCTCAGGGCCTTTAACATGCTAGTGTGCCTTGTGAATGCCCATGAGAGCATACAGGAGTGGCTGTCCTACTTTTATTTTTTTGTTTGTATTTTTTATTTTGTCCTACATTTAGGTAACCACAGGAGCCTCTTCTCAGAGCCTCTGGTGGGATTTGCCCCTGCAGAGTAGAGCTGGGAAAAGCCCGCAAGAGCGAGTCAGTGGAAATGGAGGAACAGGCCCGAGTTCCGCAAGTTTATAATCCCCCACATGGAAGCTGCATTTGCCTCCCTGTGGGATCATCTCAGGGCCACTTTAGGTACATGGGGCTGCAAGCCGGTGCGCTACAGATCTAAAGCAGGAGTGTGACTTCCAGTCCCGTGTTGCACTGAATTCCAGGCACGGCGGGTATCCCGGTTCCCCGCCCCAGCCACCCCCATACACATAGTTGGCATTTAACCTTGCCAAATATCTTTGGTATGGCAACAGAATGATCTGGCTCCTAAAGAAAGAAGTCAGATTTCAAAATGCTGAGTCATTCACCACGAGAGCCGTGCCTGAGGAGAAGTAGGTCAGCCTGGGCCGAGCCTCCCCACCCCACCTTGGCATAAAAAGCACCCAGCACAGTAACAGCAGCTCACACATGGCCGGGGCCATTCTACAGGCTCTACCTGGATTCACTCTTTTAAGCCTCATGACAATGCTACAAGGGGGAACTGAGTCTCCTGAAATTCCAGATAGGAAGCTGAGGCACAGGGAAGGGAGGAGAGACGGGGCTCCAGCAAGCCAGCCACATCGCTAACCAGAAACAAAGGGTGGATCATCCCAGACACTGCAGCAAAAGACGAGAGTTAACCAGACACTCATTCTCCGAACACAGGAGCAGGCCCTGCCCTTGAGAAACTTGCACTGGTGGAGACGGACAAGCGGCGCACGGGCCACAACAGCAGTGGGCAGCAACCTGCTGGGAAGAGGACCAATGCCATGGGAGTGCCAGTCAGGGTACCCCGCCTGGATTTTGGAAGTGGTGGTACTCAGGGAGAGCTTCCTGGAGGAGGCAGTCTCTAAGCCAGGTACTGAGAACAAGTGGGAGTTAGCCAGGTGGAAGGGCATGTCAGCCCAAGGATGCATCTGTGCAGAAACTTAGAAGCCAGGCAACAGCAGGGGCCTACTGGGGAACCTGGGGAGGAACAGAGCAGCAAGAAGCTGAAGCCAGCTGCCATCAAGAAGGCTCTCTGACCCACAACCACACTGTAAGTTGGAAAGTCTGGATTCAAATCCTGACTCCATTTATTCCTAATTGAGTGACCTGAGCTGTTAAAAAACCTCTCTGGGCCTCAGCTTCCATATCTAGAAAATGCAGAAAGGAATAGTACCTTCCACAAAGGCTGTTGTGTGGTGAAAGGACCTGCTGTGTATCAAGCACTTGGCCTGTGTATAAGGAACCACTCACTAAGTGGGGTCCTCACTGTCATCAGGTAGGAGTCAGCCCAAGTGCTCCAGCAATTCAGCAAAAGTTACACAAAGTTACAGTCAGCCCTGAAGACGGGGTCCATCTAAGTGCAAAGGCAGGCTTGGGGCTTCCAGGAAAGGGGAGAAGCAGCCAGTGAGACCACAGGAAGATCCGCCCTCCCAGCCCTGGCCCCGGGCCTCTGGGTGGCCTCTTCCTTCCCAAGGTAAGGCTCTGCCAAGAAATTCCACTGAAATTCCAAGAAAGTTCATTCTGAGTTTCATGCAGTCCCTAAATGGAAACACACATGCACACATGCACACACACATGTGCACACACACACAGCATGAGTGGAAACCTGGAGCATCTTTATTTTATCCCCACCATGAAGCTGAGACTAGCATGGAAAAGCACACCACCTGCCTCTTCACAGGGCCAGGTGTGGTCCTGAGCAAGAGGGCAGGAGGCAGACGTGAAACCCATCTCTTCCCCAGCTGTGGGGACGTCATTTCTCACTGGGAGTTGGCAGAAGCAGCTGTGGCAAGGGGTATCCTCTCTCCAAGCCTTGGGGATCTGGAAGGGATGCAGATGATTCCACCCACAAAAAGCATCCTGACAGGTCCCCAAGCTGGGCCACCTGCGCCTGCCGCATTTCCCACAAGGCCTCCCCATGAAGATTCATGGAAAACTTTCTAGGGCACTTTTCAGGTGGACATTTGATTATCCTAAGCAGGTGAGAAATGCCCCTGATGCGGGAACTTATAACGCATGGCCTCAGGTTGTTAAGCGGCAGCTCTGGCCCCTTGATCTTCTTGTGCTCTCGGCTCTCCACACTGGTGGCCTGCAGGTCAGCAGCCATGGGGAGGAAGTGTGCCTTATTCTAGTTTAGAAAGCACTCTGGTGCTTCAGCTTCCGAGCACCTATACTTTAAAATGCCCCCTGGTTACAATAAATCATACAGAAGAAATTTTGTACTTTGCAAAAGAAATGTTTAATTTCCTTTATTTAAAAAAGTACAATGACTCACTGTCTCATGAATGCCACCAGCTCCACTCAGTAGCACCACAATTTGGAATTGTACCTCATCTGTCAGAAGAGGCGAGGGGACGCTGAGGGGAAAGGTGAGAGATGTCCAGTGAGGGTCGTGAAGCCCGGATTCCCAAGCGCCCCTCGCTCTGACCTCTGGCCTCCCCCAACATGGGCTGTTCCTGTCCCACTCCACGCTGAAAGAGCTCAAACACCTGCCTCATTCACCCGCCTAGACCTTGCCTCTGCTTGGCCTTGAGGGACCCTAAGACAAGTCTCCTCCTGTCTGCCTCACGGCCCCCACCTGGCCCCCCGCCCCTCCTCTAATCCATCACTGAGATTCATTCCTACAAAGTGCAGCGTGGGCTCACCACCGCAACGCTTGCCTCACACTGGCGTTCAAGGCCATCTGCTCCGGGGGCCCAACAGGATCACTGACAAATGGAAGGCAACAGACAGGGAGTCACACCCGGTTCTCAGGTCCTGCAGGGCTCTCAGGAGCCTGTGAATGGAGGGCAAGGGGCAGTTCCAAGAAACTGAAAAAGCCCACTGTACAAAACAAAAAGTACTTACCGGAAGTTTCCATTTATATAAAAGTCTAGAAAATGCAAAGTAATCTAATAGTTGCCTGGGATGGGAGGTGGGGCAGTAGTGAGCACAGGGGCATGGGGAACCTCTTGGGGGACTGATCTGTTCATTATCTTGACAGTAGTGACAGTCGCATGGTTGTATACATGTGCCAAAATTCAAATTACACACTTTATGTGCAGGTTATTGAAGTCCATCATACCCCAATAAAGCTGTTTAAAAACTATGTAGAAGGTGGGTGTGGCTGGAGCTCACAGAGGGGAGGGGATAGACAGAGATGAGGCCAGAACAGGAGGGACCGGCTCAGTGGGCTTTCAAGACCCCTGGGACTAGGCTTATGAGCAGCATTGCAGCTTTCTAGCGATGCAGTAAGAAAGGGACCACAGACCATGTGGCTTAAGCAACAGAAATGTATTGTCTCCATTCAGGAGATGGGAAATCCAAAATCAGAATGTCATAGTGGCAGAGGCATTTGAACCAGAGTAACTCCATCTTGAAAAGGGGCAAGATAAAATATGACTGAGACCTGCTGGGCTGCATTCCTAGGAGGTTAAGGCAATCTTAGTCACAGAATGAAATAGAAGGTCAGCACAAGATACAGGTCATAAAGACCTTGCTGATAAAACAGGCTGCATTAAAGAAGCCGGCCAAAACCCACCCAAACCAAGATGGCCACGAGAGGATGACCTCTGGGTGTCCTTGCTGCTGTACTCCCGCCAGCGCCATGACAGTTTACAAACGCCATGGAATCGTCAGAAAGTTACCGTATATGATCTAAAAATGGGAGGCCTGAATAATCTACCCTTTGGGTAGCATATCATCAAGAAATAACCATAAAAATAGACGACCAGCCGCCCTCGGGGGTGCTCTGTCTCTGGAGTAGCCATTCTTTCATTCCTTTACTTTCCTAATAAACTTGCTTTCACTTTACAGACTTGCCCTGAATTCTTTCTTTCAAGAGGTCCAAGAACCCTCTCCTGGGATCTGGATCAGGCCCCCTTTCCTGTAACAATAGGATCAGCTCCTTCTGAGGGCTGTGGGGAGAATTCCTTCCAGGCTTCCCTCCTAGCATCTGGAGGAGGCTGGCAACGTTGGCGCTCACCCCATCTCTGCCTTCACCTTCCTGTGGCCTTCTCCCTGTGTGCGTCTCTGTCCAGATTTTTTCTTTATATAAGGTTCACCCTCATGCAGAATGCCCTCATCTTAATCACATCTATAGTGACCCTGCTTTCAAATAAAGTCACATTCTGAGGTCCTGGGGATTAGGACCAAAACATGGGAATTGGGATTGGGGGAGGGGAACACAGTTCAACCCTTACCAGGCCATGTGTGGAATAAATAACTGAGTGAGAATGGGGGAGAGTGGGGCAGAGGCAGGTGAGGAGCCCAAGTCTGAACTCCACTCTGAATCTCTCCACAGGAGCCTGGCATCCCCTTAACTTCTCCATGCCGCTGATTTTTCTTCTGTTAAATGGGGACTATAATAATCCGTGTTTCACTGTTGCCAAGACAGTCCATGCACCCATGAAAAGGGCCATGTAGATGTGCTTGGGCAGGTCCTCTGCTCATACTGGGCCCCCCAGAAGCCCTCAGTTCCCCACCAGCTTCTGAGCTTGTTCCCAAGCAGCCTCTGTGCTCATCTGCCATCCCACAGACGCTGGGCACCCCGGGGGAAGAAGGTAAGGTCTCTACCCACCTGTTCCCAATTAACAGGTGAGACCTACCCATGGACACTGTTGCACAAGCATGACAAGTACACTGGGGGTGGGAGGAGCCAGAGGACAGGGCAGCCACCTCTGCCTGGTGCAATCACAAAGGGTTCCAGAGAGGAGCTACCTTTCTAGCACCTGAGCGGAGACCCCAGAGGAGAACTATTATGGTGCCCTGCCCAAAGCCCAAGCCTCAGATTGGGTGGGGTAGTAGGCAGAAGAATGCTCCCTGCAAAAGTAACCCCAGCCTAATCCCTGGAACCCATGAATAGGTTTCCTTACATGACCACAGGACTTGCAGATGTGAAGAAAGTTAAGGCTTTGAGATGGGGAGATTATTTGGCATTATCCAGATGAGCCCAGCCTAACCCATGAGTCCTTAGAAGCGGAGGAGGTGGCAGAGTGGGTTAGAAATGCAATACAGGAAGGGTAATGGAGACTCAACCCCTGGCTTTGAAGATGGAGGAAGGGGCCAAGAGCCAAGGAATGAAGGCAGCCTCTAGAAGTTGGAAAAGCAAGGAAGTATGTTCTCCCCTTGATATGGATTGGCTGTGTCCCCAACCAAATCTGATCTTGAATTGTAGCTCCCATAATCCCAAGTCGTGGGAAGGACCTGGTGGGAGGTAATTGAATCATGGGGGTGGGTCTTTCCCAGGCTGTTCTCGTGGCAATGAATAAGTCTCACAGGATCTGATAGTTTTATAAATGGGAGTTCCCCTGCACAAGTTCTCTTACCTGTTGCCATGTAGGACGTCCCTTTGCTCTTCCTTCGCCTTCCACCGTAATTGTGAGGCCTCCCCAGCCATGTGGAATCCAGAACCCATTAAACCTCTTTTTCTTTATAAAGTACCCAGTCTCTGGCATATCTTTATTAGCAGTATGAGAACAGATTAATACACCCCTAGAGTCTCCAGGAGGAGGCAGACCTGCCAGCACCTTGGTTTTAAGCCAGTGAGACTCATCAAACTTCTGACCTCCCGAACTGTAAGATAATACGGTGTGGGGTTGTAAGCCCCTAAGTTTGTGGTAATTTGTACTGCAGAAACAGAAAGCTAGCTCAGGTGAAGTATACACTCCAGTGCTCCAGAAGGGGACAGGCTCAGGCAGGGGTCTAAGGAAGTGACAGAGCGAGTCTCCTCCAGGGAGCGAGGAGCCCACACTGCCTTGCTGTAGAATTTCCAGGTAGTAAGTAACAAGGTTATGAGGGTTGAGGCACAGGAAGCCTTGGAAACAGCTGGGGAGCCTCAGGTGCATGTGCTGCAGTTACTGGTCTGGAACCAGGAGGTCAGCAAAGGGATCCCAGGGTGACAGTGATCCTGGGCTATCAGAGCCAGGAGGGACTCATGTGCTCACCCAACTCCTGGCATTGCTGATGAGAAACTTGAAGGAGAAAGGAGACTCTTCCAGGTCCCAGCAGAATTTAGAGGCCAGAGCCAGGAAGAGAACCAAGATCTTCTAAAGTCCACACTGGAAAACAGGGATCTGTATGGGAATGCTGCAGCCCTCACAGGAGGCTCCCACTTCACAGTCCGACTCTCTGGACACAGTTCTCCGCCCAAGCACAGATCTCAGACCACACAAGAACTGTGTGTCCTGCACTCGCTCCTTCTAAAGACCCAGCTCTGAGACTCCCACCGGGCACCCCACAATGGGCCACCCCCATCCCAGTGAAGCCTCCAGCTGTTGTCCAGAGCTGTCATCCCACACCGAAAGCCACCAGCTAAGCTGTTACTCATTCCCAGGTCGGGTTGGAGAGGCTTATTCTGTACAAAGATTTATTTCCACCCTTCAGCCAGGAGGGAGCCAGCAGGCCAGGTGGGGATGTGAGGATCAGGCCATCTGGACAGGCAGAGCTCCTAGGGGGGCTGTGTGCTGCAAGCAGAAGGAACACACACTCTCACTTAGAGCCCAGAGATCCAGCCTCCTAGTTAAAGGCATCTTTCAGGTCTCTGAAAATCTACTGAACATTCCAGATGCATCCACTGGCAGAATCCTTCCCACTCCATAGACGGGGCCAATTCGCCCTCAGTTCTTGGCATTTTGTATTTGGTTGGAAAAAGACACTGAAACAGGGGTCAGGTGTGGGCCATTATGTTACTCAATGCGGAGAGGTGGGTTTTGCACAAATGTCAAAGGACTTACAAATGCAGCATTGGAGGGGCCAAAGCAAAAGGAGCCAGGGCGCCGGGGGAGGGAGGCTGGGAATGAGTCACGTTGTGATTTCATAGGAAGACACTGGGGCAAGCGAAGCATCACTCGAGGCAGCTTCTCCTTTCTCCTCCAAGCACCAGGATATTTTATTGCAATCGCGTGAAGGTCCATTAGCAACGGTCCTGGAAAATGGCTCTTTCAAGGTCAGGGAAACATGAGCAACGGCACGAACAGAGCAATTATTCCAAATGCGGGGCGGTTCAGTTGCTTTAGAATTAGAGAAAGGAAGGCAGCCAGTTGAAAATAAAGCCACACACCGAGTTCTGGGCCTGGCACATTTTCTGATTAAACAGGAGGTCATATGGTTGCAGTATCAGGCTGCTGCCGTCTGTACCGGACATTGCCATGGGAAAATGCAAGCCAGACCCCCGGGATGCCCACTGACAGGACGTCCTCTGTGGACTCCCCCACATCCCTAACCTAGCTCTGTGCCCCAGGGCTGATGTGACCCCAGGCCTCAGTTCCTGGTTGAGCTCGTCCAGTGGAAGGTGCCAGCCAGAGGCTGGAGGGTGGGAGGAGAGGGTGCCTGGGCTGTGGATTGGCAGGGGCTGGTTCTTCCCCTTGCAGCCAGCAGCTCAAAACAGGAGACCCTCGGCTGCAGCCCCCACCTCCGATACCAGCTCTGCGGACCCTGCACCCTCCCACCAGGGTGGTAAAAGCTTCGCTCCCTGTGCTGGTGATGAGGTCCTGTCCCATCCTAGGTGGGTTTACTTGTGTGCCCACCTCCCCTTTGCAAACGGTTCCCAGTCTCTCCTCAGAGACCCCACTTGGGTGTCCCCTGTTCCCTGCCAGAGCCTAATCCTTCCCTCTTCAAGAAATTCACCCTGAACTACTCCAGCCTCTTTCTTGAGCTGCCATCAACACTGACAGTCTCTGTCTCTCAATTTAGAACAGCAATGTCCTCAGCCTCGAGTGGTTTGCAACTGTTCCAAGGATGCCTATCTAGTTTGCCAAGCCAGTTTCTGACCTTCAGGCTAGGGACCAGGATGTGCATCCCCTTCCCGTCCGCACAGGACCTCCCAAGCAGGTTGAGCTGGTCACACCTTTCACAGAAACTTTTCCTGGCCAAGTTTGTGGAACTTGAGGGCAGTGGCTAAATGCCAGGTGGAGCCAAAGGTGGGCCTGGGAAAGAAGAACCCGGCCTCAGTGGCCAGAGGCAAGGCCAAGGGACAGCATCCCCCAAGTCCCCTCCCCACCACCCATCCCCATCTCTCCCCCTTCTGCCAACAGCCTGACCTGAAGCCAGGGCAGAGGGTATCCTCAGGCCTCTTCCAGCTTCCTGGAAAGCAAACACCTTCAGTCAGCAAACACCTACTGAAAGGTCACCCAGGCCACACTGAAGTCCGGTGCCTTGCGAACCAGGGGCTTCTGACCTAGACCCGACAAGCTTCTCCTGACCCAGCCACTACCAAGATGTAAGAGGCTAAGCATCAGCCTGACCTGGCTCAAATCAAATTGCCCCCTGCAGTTGTGGGTTATCAGGGAAGGGTCACTTTGAGTTTCCCAGAAGTCAAGCCTGGCGCAAGGATGTGGGTGCAGGTGGCTTATCTGGGACATGATCCCAGGCAGCACAGCTGGGGAGTGGGGCAGTCAACAGCAGGGAGCCATGCGCATCCTCCACCGTGGCTGGCTCACCCCACAGGGAACCCTTCAGAGATGGGCTGGAACGCCCCCGAGCCGTCCCACTGAGGAGTGGGACTGTGGTGTCTACCTACCACCCATCCTCAGTGGTTGGGGATTTAGGGCATGCTCCAAGGTGTCAACTCCCTGGCACCTCAGACCAGGCCAGCGCTGAGGACTGCACACTCCCTCAGTCAGAGGACACCCTCGGGAAGAGAGACAGGAAGCCGCCAGTGTGTGCAGGGACTGTTCGAGGGTGACCTCAGGGGTGGCCCGGGGAGCTGACAGCTGGCCACATCCCCCCTCTGAGCCACACTGTACACTGGGGTGAAGAGGTGTTGTGAGTGCCGAGCTGCACACGTTGCCAGGTGTGCCCTTAGCACTGTGCCCGCGCTCAGCCGCACTCTGGGTGCAGCTGCTGTTATTCTGGGTCACAGCCATACTCTGTGCACAATGTGGCTTGGAGCTTGGAGGCCCCAGAGAGGGATTCTGAGTCAGAGCTGGAGGAGACTTCCAGGGAAGGAGGCATTTAAGGAATGGGTGGTGGTTTTCGATCAGCCAAAAAAAAGATCTGATTTGATAACCAAACGTCTTTTGCAGAGTCCCTGACACTATTGCTCTGGAAGGGACCTCAGGGGAACCTCAGAGTGCGGCACTTCAGCGGGAACAGGAGGGGCCAGGCCCACAGCGGCAAAGTGGCTCCCCAGTGAGTCCCCTGCCTTCCAGTGGCATCTCCAGATTTGGACTCAGCCCCCACCCCGCAGCTCCACCTCCTCCAGATGGCTGCAGTGAGCCTGGGGCACTGGCAGGACAGGTGGCAGTTCTTAAAGGACCAGCTGCCTGGTTCTGCCATCCAATTCTCTCAACTTGTGAGAGTCTCACAAAAATGCCCACTTGCAATGGCAGTGAAGCCAAATGTGAAAACTCGGGAGGGGCGGTGTCAGATTGAGCCCAGACGCTTGCTCCCTGAAATCTACCATGTGATTGTTCTTTCCAACCACATCCCTTTCATTCTGTTAACATTTATAGATTATGATTAGGAGCTAGACATTCAGGACCAAATCCTCAGGAGAGACAAACCCAAATCAGTGACAATAATTCACAGAAGTGTGATGGCCAAGAAGGGTCGAATTGCTGTGGGAGTGCAGAAAAGGGAGCAGCTAAGTGTCTAGGGGACAGAGGAGCTGACATTTGAGTTGGGTTTCAAAGGATGCACAGGCATTTCCCAGGCAAAATTTAAAAAAAAGCCTGAGGAAGAACATTCCAGGTGGAACTAAGGGCATGAACAAAGAAGAAAGGCATGGGTTGTTCAAAGAAAGTGGCAACATTTGTCATGGCAGAAGCCCAGGTGCAGGGGAGAGGCTGGGACGGGCTGGAGAAGCCGGCGGAGAGAACAGCTGTAGGCCCAGCCGCCACTTGCCCTGAGCGGCCAGTGCCTGTGCCTGCACCTGATTGTAAATAATTTGACTACCATGTGTGTTTGTACAACAGCTGGGGCAGCAAATTATCAACAGAAGATTGATGAGACCCGTTTTTACAGAAAAATCCCACTTTGAACATAGACAGAATGGGCCTGAGGCTGTGGAACGATGCAGGTGAGAGGCGATCCAGCCCCGCAGCTCCGGGGCTGTCGGCTTCTCCTCTCCCCTGTTCCCAGAAGCCCGCCTGGAGGGCTAAGGAAATCCACACACAGCTATAGAAGAAGCAAATCCCCACATTGCTCTGGGAATTAGAAACTCAGAAGGCAGGCTGGGTGTGGTGGCACATGCCTGTAATACCAGCACTTTGGGGGGCCAAAGAGGTGGATCGATTGAGGTCAGGAGTTCAAGACCAGCCCGGCCAACATGGCAAAACCCAGTCTCTACTACAAATACAAAAGTTAGCCGGGCGTGGTGGCAGTTGCTTGTAATCCCAGCTACTGGGGAGGCTGAGGCACGAGAATCACTTGAACCTGGGAGATGGAGGTTGCAGTGAGCCAAAATCAAACCACTGCACTCCAGCTTGGATGATAGAGTGAGACTCCAACTCAAAGAAAATAAAAATCTAAGAACATGACTTCTTCAAGGTCTCCTGTTTCATGATGACCTCCCAGAGATGAAACTAGAATGACACATCCACTCATTCGGCCAATATTTAAGTGGCCACTCTCTGCTCGGCACTGCCATAGGCCTAAGGGCACAGCAGAGAATAAAGCAGCCCAGTCCTCGGTCTTTATGGAGTTCACGTTATGGCAGGGAAAACAGAATAAGACTTCAGACTGTGAGAGGCTCTAGGAGGGAAATAAACCGAGCGATGTGGTGCAGGGATTGGCTAACTGCAGCCCTCGGGCCAAATCCAGCCTGCGGCCTCTTTATATAACCAGCAAGCCAAGAACGGTTTTAAAGGGTTGTATAAAATAAAAAGAAAAGGCCAGGCCCAGTGGCTCACACCTGGAATCCCAGCACTTTGGGAGGCCACGGCAGGATTGCTTGAGCCCAGGAGTTTGAAACTAGCTGGGCAACATAGCAAGACCCTGTCTCTAATGAAAGCGGGAGGGAGATGTGGGGAAGAAGGGGGAAGGCGAAGGGAGGAGCAAGAGAAGAGAAAGAAAAAGAAAATGCACAGAGAACTTAAGGCCCACAAAACCTAACACTGCTTGCCATACAGTACTTTACAGGAAGAGCATGCCCAGTTAGTAAGAGGAGGGCCCTCTTACCTAGCGAAGTCTGGATTCCTTCTTGTGACATGGCCTCCTTCCCTTCCTCAGAGCTGCCTCTACCTTGAGGATGAGACACTGAACTAGTTCGTGAAAAGTTCGCTGTGCTTGGCCACCTGCCAAGAGTCCGGACTTCTGGGCGTCTCATTTCCCACCTGCCGGGGGCCTTACTCAAGAAACCTGGTCTTCGACCCAGCCACAGCTGTGCCCACCCCCTCCTTGACTGGCAGATCAGGGAACCACACAGCTTCTCCAAGAACGCCTGGCCTCTCGGGCTACCCCTCCTCCTG
>PVKP010025816.1:0-33219 GCA_004027715.1 Plecturocebus donacophilus
CCCAGGCTGACAGGTGGACAGGAGTGCTCTCCAGCTGACAGGTGGGTAGGTGTGCTCCCAGGCTGACAGGTGGGGAGGAGTGCTCCCAGGCTGACACTGGTGGGCAAGGGTGCTCCCAGGCTGACACAGGCGGTCAGGAGTGCTCCCAGACACAGGAGGTCAGGAGTGGTCCCTGGCTAACAAATGGGCAGGAGTACTCCCAGGCTGACACAGGCGATCAGGAGTGCTCCCTGGCTGACACAGGTGATCAGGAGTGCTCCCAGGCTGGCAGTTGGGTAGGAGTGCTCCCAGGCTGACTCAGGTGAATAGGAGTACTCCCAGGCTAATTTCATTGGTACTAACTTGTTTATTACAATAATGTAAGCTTTCTTACAATATTAAGTTACTGGGCTTGTGTTTTAGGTTATCATGGAACCAAAATTTCAGAAATTTATCTTAGACATTGTCATGGCATATATTTTAAAACAACTATTTTTTTAAGAAATGCTGGGCCTGGCAAAGGCAGTGGTGGCTGGAGAGGACAAGGGAGATTCTGGCTGGGAGAGCAAGCAGCCCCTCCCTGCCAGCTCCTACCCTCACCCCGTGCCTTGCAGGCAGGAGCTGTGTGACAGCCAGGACAGCTTCGAGATGTGCCCACTGTGCCTCGACTGCCCTTTCTGGCTGCTCTCCAGCGCCTGTGCCCTGGCCCAGGTATGAGAAGGGGTCGGTGGGGTGGGGGATTTGGGAGTAGGGGATAAGGAGAATGGCTCCCCTGGTCCCGGTCCCGGTCCTGACTCTGCCTGCACCAGCCCCTGTCCTGCTTGTCACCACATAAAGGTGAGCTCCTTAACCTTTGTTCTCTCACCTGGAATTGGGGTCATGCCTGGCCCCCACCTCCCAGCACGTGGCAGAGTGCCTACACACAGCAGTGGCCACGTTAGTGCTTCCAACTCAAGAAGACTCCCCCATGCCAGGATGCTAGCTCTGGCACTCTGGGGGAACCTGGCCCTTGGCTCCAAAGCAGACAAACCCTGGAGCCCTCAGGGTGCAGGCAGAGCCAAAGGTTTGGACTTCTGAGCAGAATTCTCAACTTACGAGACCTGTGCAGGGGGCTCCTGCAGTCTCTGAGCCCCACTGTCCCTGAGCCTGCCCAGTGTGCTTCCTGGGTCTGTCCACCTTCCCAGGGGCCTCATGGCCTTGCTTGTACCCCCCACACACAGGACCCAGAGCCCTGGGCACCACCAATGGGCCACACACCCTTTGACCTCACTCCTGGAAATCCACCTGGGTCTTTCCTAGGACCACACGTTGGACTTAAAACAGCAGAAGCTTGTTCTCACAGACCCGGGGCCCCAGTTCAGAATCAAGGTGTTGGCAGGCTGGGCTGGTTCTGGGGCCTTGGCCCCAGGCCTCTCTCCTAGTTTCTCCATCCTCCCTGGCCATAGCTGCCTCATTCCAGTCTCTGCTTCTATCTCCACCTGGCCCTCCCCTCTGTGTCAGGGTGCTGGTTCCTCTTCTCCCCTCTTGTAAGGGTTTGTCCAGGGTACTCTCATCTGGAGATCCTTACCTTACCTCCGAAAGGCCCTTATTCAAATAAGATTACATTCTGAGGTTCCTCATGAACATGTCTTTTAGGGGCCAGAATTCAACTGACTACAGTTCAGCCTCCAACCTCTGCTCCCCAAAACTTCATGTCCATCCCATGTGCAACATACACCCACCTCATCCCAACATCCCCAAGTCTCACCCCTTACAGCATTAACTCTAGGTCTAAAACCTCATGCAAATATCATTAGCTCAGACAGTCCCAAATCATAGCCTCAAAGTCAGGTGTGGGTGAGACCTGGGTGTGAGCCGTCCTAAAGCAAAATTCCTCTCCATCTCTGGGTCTGTGCTTCCAAAACGCAGCGGGGTGTGTGGGGCAGGGGATGCGCCCTCCGTTCCAGGAGGAAGGAACTCTGGAAGGAACAAGGGGCCTCCAGTCTTAAGGACGTCTGGACGTGCCCCGTCCCTGCCACAGGCCGGCCGGCTGTTCGACCATGGCGGCACCGTCTTCTTCAGCTTGTTCATGGCGCTGTGGGCTGTGCTGCTTCTGGAGTACTGGAAGCGGAAGAGTGCCACGCTGGCCTATCGCTGGGACTGCTCTGACTACGAGGACATCGAGGTGAGCCGCACCCGCTGGACCATCGTCACGCCTGGCGAGGGCGGCCACTGAGCACTGGCTCCCTTCCAGGAGAGGCCTCGGCCCCAGTTTGCCGCCTCAGCCCCCATGACGGCCCCGAACCCCATCACGGGTGAGGACGAGCCCTACTTCCCCGAGAGGAGCCGTGCGCGCCGCATGCTGGCGGGCTCCGTGGTGATCGTGGTGATGGTACGCGGTCCCCCCGCCTCCACTCGTGCCTCCGTCCTCCTGCACACGTGAGGGGGTTTTGTCCACCATCCCACCTTGGTGCTGAGGCCAGATGCCTCCTCTGGGCGTAGAACCCTCTCTCCCTGCAGAGGCCCCCACGTGCCAGGGCTCCGGGGAGGGGCTGAGCCTGGGGCTCGGCTTGTGGGGTCCTGGCTGAGAGCAGGTGTGAGTCATGCAGAGGGCTGGGGAGGATCTTCCCGTGGGTGTGGGCAAGAGAGAGGCAGGCACGCAGCAGGGGAGTTCCCTGCACCCCATCTTGCCATCCAGCCAAAGCGCTTCCTAATAGGACCCCTCCCACCCCTGCCAAGATGTCAGGAATCCCTAGTTCCTGGGGCAGAATGGCTCTCTGACACCGTGGCTGCCTTGACGCCCAGATGTGGCCTAGCCTCTAACCGTAAACCCACCCACCTCTGCCTGAACAGCCCACCAGGAAGGACACAGCCTGGGAGCACAGCGGGGCTGGGGGCAGGGGGCTTCCTAGAGGAGGCAGTGCGGGGGTGAGAGTGGACTAGAAGGGCTTTCGGGGGCCATGGCCTGTTGGTGCTGGGGTGCCGAAGCCCTGGTGAAGGAGCTCACGGGCCTCCCCGCCCTGCAGGTGGCCGTGGTGGTCATGTGCCTTGTGTCTGTCATCCTGTACCGCACCATCATGGCCATCCTGGTGTCCAGGTCGGGCAACACTGTCCTTGCCGCCTGGGTAAGCCTCTGCCGGCTGCTTCGGGGGGTCTGGAGCAGCCTCTTGTCCGGCTCTGACCGCCTGTCTCCCATCAGGCCTCACGCATCGCCAGCCTCACAGGGTCTGTGGTGAACCTCATCTTCATCCTCATCCTCTCCAAGATCTATGTGACCCTGGCCCACGTCCTGACACGGTGGGGTGAGTGGGCCGGGGCCGGCCAGGTGCTGACCGGGCCCCCTGCCAGCCCCAAGCCAACATGACTCTCTCACTCGCTGACTCGCAGGGTCGCTCATTTCTATTTCCTTCTTCATGTTTTTTTTGTGTGGTTTTTTTTTTTCATTTTTTTTTTTTCTTCTTTATGTTTTTTTCTTTTGAGACGATTTTACTCTGTTGCCCGGCTGGACGACACTGGCACGATCATGACTCACTGTAACCGCAGCCTTGACCTCCCAAGCTCAAGGGATCCTCCTGCCGCAGCCTCCTGAGTATCTGGGACCTCAGGCATGCACCACTGTGCCCAGCTGAATTTCTTTTTTTTTTTACTTTTATGGAAACGGGTCTCACTATGTGACCCAGGCTGGTCTCGAGCTCCTGGCCTCAAGTGATGATCCTCCTGCCTGGGCCTTTCAAAGTGCTGGATGACAGGCATGGGCCGAGGCACCTGGTTTTCTTTCTTCCTTATTTTTTGTTTCTGGCACCCCAGGTGGGACACGATTCCTGGTTTGGGATGCCAGCGCCCCCCATTTCTAAATGTACAGACTGGGGTGTCTGAGCCTCCCCAGAGGCCCCCTAAAAGAGCAGTCAGTGAAGCCTTCCTGGGGAAAAAGGACCCTGGGGGCACTCAAGCACCTGAGGAGAGGAGTTCTTGCCCCTCCACAGGGCCCCCCTCCAGGCTGTGAGGTCCCCAGGTGGGAGCTGTCCCTCTAGAATAGGGCCGCTGAGCTGGGGAGTTCCCGGGGGTAGCAGCTGCCTGTCAGTTCTTCCCTCTTCCTTCCTCTCCCCTCTGTCTTCTCTTTCCCTGTCTCATTTCCTGAAGACAAACATGTGTGGACCAACCCATTCCCTCCACAAGCTGTGCCTCTCACCAGCCCTGTCCCAGCCCTGGGGGTGAATAACCTTGAACAAAAGCTATCAGCCCTGCCCTGGAGCCGGAGTTCTAGGAGAGGCCTCGGAGTGGAGGGGGGCTGCAGTGCTGAGGAGGGCGTGCCTCCTGGTGGGCAGCCAGGGGAAGGTGGGTGTCGGGAGAGACCTGAGGTTCCTGGTGCTGGGTGGCCAAGGGCAGGGCCCTGAGGGAAGCCACCCAGCTGTTTCTGCAACTGTGGGGCGTTGTGCCTCCCATAACCTTTAGCCTTTTATGCTCCTACCTCCGGCACCTGCACCGGGGCCCAGTCCCCTGCACAGCCTCAGCCTCGAGCCTCGATTCTGTTCCTCTGACCCAGCCCCTGACCACTCACCTGTGAGCACCACATTAATTATTAGCGTTGGGACATAGGGTGTCACCCATTTTCCCAGCTCCCCTTAACATGTTTTGGGTGACTTTGTAGCTGTCACACTTTGCCTCGTCTTTGAATCTCTTTAAAATACCTGGATGATATGGCCTTGGGTCCTAGGAGAGGGGCGGTCTAGTGGGATGCTAGCGACTCCCCCAGGGACTGAGCCTGGGCCCTCCGTGCCACAGAAATGCACCGTACACAGACCAAGTTCGAGGACGCCTTCACCCTCAAGGTGTTCATCTTCCAGTTTGTCAACTTCTACTCCTCCCCCATCTACATTGCCTTCTTCAAGGGCAGGTGGGTGCCCCCACCCCCACCCCTACCCCGGCCACAGCTCGCCCTGCTTAGTTTTGCTCCTGTTTCCCAGCTTCGTGGGCCCCGGGCTTCATCCAGCATGTGCAGGGAGGGTGGAGGATGGAACAGGAGACCCTGGCAGGGGACGGGGGCCCATGCCGCCCTGCACCTCTGCCCAGATGGGGGCTGCCCACCTCTTGGTCCCCCCCAGCTGAGGGGTCCACAGGAGGCCGTGTTGCAGCCTGGAGTCCACAGGTTCCACCCCATGAGGGTGGGCGGGCAGGCAGCTATGCTGAGGGCCCCCTCCGCAGCCTGGGAGGTGGGAGCAGACAGGCAGGAACCCAGCAAGGCTCATGACCTTAACTTTGCCCCAGGTTTGTGGGATACCCAGGCAACTACCACACCTTGTTTGGAGTCCGCAGTGAGGAGGTGAGTGTGCCTGAGGCCGGGGCTGGCTGATGAGCCGTGTGCTTCCTCCCGCACTGGCCACCTCAGGGCCAGACGTGCCGCTGCCCACTCAGGACTCCCGGCCTGTCTTCACCACTTATTCTCACCCCAATATGCCCTTCAGAACCACACCCTAGACACTCCAGGCTGGGTGCAGTGGCTCATGTCTATAATCTCAGGACTTAGGGGCAGAAGGAGGAGGGTCGCTTGAGCCCAGGAGCAGGAGACCAGCTTGGGTGACACAGCGAGACCTCGCCTCCACAAAAAAAAAATAAAACAAGCAAACCAAAATACCTACCTCACCCGAGTTGTCCTGGCCATATTCCTCTTTCCCCATTTTAGCCCAGTTCATGCCTGAGACAAGTGTGAGCCATTACGCTGGATGCAGCGTCTCTGGCATGCAGGGGCCGCAGAGGCTGGCTTTCCTCATGGGCTTGGTGTGCTGTGGCCATGGCTATCAGAGTTCTCCCCAACATGCGTGCTGCGGCTGGCTGTCCTCTCCCCACCAGCACAGTGGGCTCTGCCTTTCTTAGTGACTCCGTAACTTTTTTTCCTTTTTTTTTTTGAGATGCAGTTGCACTCTTGTTGCCCAGGCTGGAGTGCAGTGGCACGATCTTGGCTCACTACAACCTCTCCTCCCAGGTTCAAGCGATTCTCCTGCCTCAGCCTCCCGAGTAGCTGGGACTACAGGCACGTGCCACCACGCCTGGCTGATTTTGTATTTTTAGCAGAGATGGGGTTTCTCCATGTTGGTCAGGCTGGTCTCAAATTCCTGACCTCAGGTGATCTGCCCACCTCAGCATCCCAAAGTGCTGGGCTTACAGTGACTGTGTAACTATAAGAGCCAGGTGTGAACCTGGTTTTCGGAAAGTAAATGGAAGTTGACCTGGTGGAGGATGAAGCATTGCTGTCATGCAGGGATCCCTGCAAAGCAGACCCTGAGACAGAGATTCTGGTGCAAGTAACTGATGTGTGCATCACCCTAGAAGCAGTCTCCACTGTGCCACAGACACTCCAAAACACGCAGAAAAGCCCTCAAAACTGTCCCCAGTACACGGCACAGCCCGTCCTGGGTGAGGGCCAGGCACACCCCAGCAGCGCCCCTGCTGAGAGCCTGGCCTGGAAGACCACCTTTTGGAGGAGGAGGGCGGAGGAAAAACTTTGCATGGGGCCTGGGCCATGAGTCAGCCCAGCTGCAGAGTGGTGGCCCCCAAAGAGGTGCTATTTTCCTGTGAGAAGGAAAGGGCAGGCTGGGGATGGAATGGGGGTGTGGCTGTGGGTGCCACAGTGGACCAGCGAGAGGGCTTTCCATTGTAAGTGGAAAATTGGCTTAAACAAAAAAAGGGAGTTTCCTTGGCTCCTGTGCAGAAAACGCTCAGGGCGCTGCAGGCTCAGGTATGAGTGATCCCGGTGTTTCAAAACGCTGCACTGCTGTTCCTAGCATGGCTGTGTTCTCAGAAAGCTGCCCCCCACCTGGAAGGAAGGTGCCCTGACACCCTTGGACATAGCACCTCTTGCAAGGCTCGGGTTCCCAGGAACTCCCTGGGTCCACCTCAGTGGCTTGAACCGGGTCACCGATTGGTGGGGGCTGCGCTGTGGGTCTGTCTTGAAGCCAGAGGCTGCAGGCAGCCCTATGGAAGCCCATAACTGGGGTCTCCAAAGGAAAACTGCGGTGCCATCAGGTTCACAGAGCAGCACCCCCTGCGGCTGTTCAGAAGGGAGGTGGGGGCCGGGAAGAGGGCCAGCCTTGAGACCAGGAGCATGGGCGGGGGAGGGGCAGGTCCCTCTCCTGGCTGACGTGAGCCCTGCTTCTGCAGTGCGCGGCTGGAGGCTGCCTCGTCGAGCTGGCACAGGAGCTCCTGGTCATCATGGTGGGCAAGCAGGTCATCAACAACATGCAGGAGGTCCTTATCCCGTGAGTTCCCCACTCTGCCCTGGGTGGCATCCCAGGACCAAGGGACCCCAGAGCACCTGGGGGTAGCAGCCTCTAGCCAGGCCCTAGCTGGGAGAAGAGGTGAAGGGGAGGCAGGGTCGGTCCCTTCCTGGACACTAACACCTTGTGTGGGAGGGGATGAGGAGTGTGCCAGGCCTTCTGCCCTGAGCTCTGGACTGCTCCCCCTGCAGCTGCCCTGTGGCTGGCTGAGGTTTTCTGTGTTATGGCTGTGGAAGGCACTACCCCTGGCACCAGCTTTGACTGGGGAGGGGGCCTGGGTTCCTGGGCCCAAGGCTGGGGTGATGGCTCTGTCCATTCAAGGATGCTTCGGCCAGGCCAGAGTGTTCTTTGGTGTCCCCAGCCCCCACGTACAGAGCAAAAGGGAAGGGGAAAACGAGGCCCCAGGCCCCAGGCTTGATCCTCAGACACATGTCTGCCTCAGATGCCCTTGCCAGGGACCCCTGACCACAAGGCTCCAATCTCTCTAGTACCACCTCTACTGGCAGGCACTGTGGCCCCCAGCAAGGCAACTGGGTCTCCCTCACAGGCCGGAGTCCTTCAAAGAGGCTGTCCAGGGCCTCTCCTCCCACTCAAGGCCAGATTAACCTGACCACCCTCCCAGCACCCCCTGAACACCTGATTCCCCCTTAGAAGGCAGCTCCCAAGTCAGCACTGACTTTCCTGGGCCACCACAGGTGGCAGCTGGGAGACAGTGGCCGTGCTGCACCCCGAGAGGCTGGCCCTGCCTCTTGGGACTATTGGGGCTATGAAGCCACATGACCATAGGTGGAGGGCGGAGCTCCGTGCCTGGCAGGAACAGGGCGTGGCTGAGTGACAGCGTGATAGAGCAACATGCACACATGTCCCCGTGCAGGGCAAACCCAACACGGGCCCCCATGGCATCTGCTGTCCCTGGCACACAACAGTGGTCCTCGTCCCCTCCCTCCCAGCCTTGGCAGAGCTCTTGGCACTGTTTGCAATTCTGGGTGGGGGGCCCATTCCCCCTAAAGCCTTAAGGAACAATGCAAGGGTCTGGGAGGGTGGACTGCCTCCCCCATTAGACCGACGGACACAGACGCTGTCACTGAGTCCGATCTGCAAAGGTGTCGGCTCCCACTGGGTCCACCCCTCGGCCCCAGACCCATCCCTCCCTGCTGCTCTTTAATTGCAAAGCAACAGGTTCATCCTGACCACATCTTGCCCGGGACTAGCAGCCACTGAGACCCACGTTGGATCAGCGGCCATTTTGCTGTATTCCTGTCCCCAGGAAGCTCAAGGGCTGGTGGCAGAAGTTCCGGCTTCACTCCAGGAGGAAGGCGGGAGCGTCTGCAGGGGCTGGCCAGGAGCCCTGGGAGGCCGACTACGAGCTTGTGCCCTGTGAGGGTCTGTTTGACGAATACCTCGAAATGGGTAGGAGCCTGTTAGCAGCTGCAGCAGTGGCCCGCAGTGGGGGAGGGATGGGCAGCCGCGTGTCCAGGGGTCTCCCAGCCTGACGCCAGCTGCCCTGAAACGGCTGCGGGGGTGGGGTGGGGACTGAGGATCGGGTCTGAGAAGAATCCAGAAAGGTATTCTTTTCCCCCCGAGAGTGCCCGGGAGGGTCGGCTGAGGACTGAGGGGCTCCGGCACAAGGAGGAGGCCCCGGGGCCGTTGCGGAGCTGCCCTGGGTCAGAGCAAGGGAAGAATTAGCAGAGCAGGCCCCGCGGGCTGACAGAGGTCCTGAGGGTCAGGCTGCATCCGGAGGCAGCAGCCCCGAGAGAGATGTCCCCAGAAGTCCCCTCCATGCCCACGCTGTTTGCTGGACCCACACCTGTCACCTTGCCAGCGGCTGATGGCCTGCACGGGGGATGCACTCAGGAGGCGGGTCTGCGTCGCTCGTGCTGTCCCTGCAGTGCAGGGTCTGACTCTGAGCTGACAAAAGGGAGAAGGAATCAGGCAGCTGTTTTTTGTTTTGTTTTGTTTTTTTGAGATGGAGTCTCGCTCTGTCGCCCAGACTGGAGTGCAATGGCGCAATCTGAGTGCACTGCAACCTCTGCCTCCTGGGTTCAAGCAATTCTCCTGCCTCAGCCTCCTGAGTAGCTGGGACTAGAGACGTGCATCACCACGCCCGGCTAATTTTTGTATTTTTAGTAGAGACCGGGTTTCACCATGTTGGCCAGGCTGGTCTCGAACTCGTGACCTCAGGTGATCCACCCGCCTGGGTCTCCCAAAGTGCTGGGATTACAGGCGTGAGCCACCGCGCCTGGCAGGCAGCTCTTAAACCTAGCAGGCGGGCACGGGAGCCAGCAGGCCCCGGAGCTCCCCAGTGTAGCCGCGGCATCTGTGGAAAGGGACCAGGCCAGTTCCCAGGGTGAGGAGTGGACGCCCTGACCCACCTCCACTGTACCTTGACCCCGACTATCTCACTAGTAATTCTCACAGAAGACCCAGGAACCCCTTCCAAAGAGCCGTTTCCTAACAGCTCCCCTGAGGAGTGAGTGGAGAAGCCGGTTGTAAAATCGGAAGCAGTTTCTGCTCCCACTCCCGCCCCGACTTAGTCCCTGAGTTCACTGAGCCCTGGAAGGGCCGTGACCAGCCAGAAACGGGAGCGCAGGGCAGGACAGCGGCCTGGGTCTGGTCAGGGGAGGCGGCCCGGGCGCCGCGCGGTGCAGGCGGGGGCGGAACGCGCGGCGCGGGCCGGCGGCACCACGTGGACTGGCCGGTCCTCCGCGGGGGGACGCGTTCCCAGGGCTGGGGGCGGACGGTGGTGGGAGCCCGGCCGTGCCCCCCGCCCCGCAGTGCTGCAGTTCGGCTTCGTCACCATCTTCGTGGCCGCCTGTCCGCTCGCGCCGCTCTTTGCCCTGCTCAACAACTGGGTGGAGATCCGCCTGGACGCGCGCAAGTTCGTCTGCGAGTACCGGCGTCCGGTGGCCGAGCGCGCCCAGGACATCGGCATCTGGTTCCACATCCTGACGGGCATCACGCACCTGGCGGTCACCAGCAACGTGAGGGCTTGTCGGGGGCGGGGAGGGGGGCGCACGGGGAGGGGGCGCACGGGGAGGGGGCGCGCGGGGGCGGAGCGGGGAGGGGGCGAGCGGGGAGTGAGCCGCGCGGGGGCGGAGCTGGGAAGGGGCGGAGTGGCGAGGGGGCGCGCGGGGGCGGAGCGGGGGCTGCACCGTGCTGACTCTCCCGCGCCCAGGCCTTCCTCCTGGCCTTCTCGTCCGACTTCCTGCCGCGCGCCTACTACCGGTGGACCCGCGCCCACGACCTGCGGGGCTTCATCAACTTCACGCTGGCGCGCGCCCCACCACCCTTCACCGCCGCGCACAACCGCACCTGTAGGTGAGCCCCGCGCCAGGGGGAGGGCCCACGTGGCGAAGAGGCAGGAGGGGCACCCGGGGCAGGAGCTGGGGGCGCAGTTCCCCGCGGGAAGGGACGCAGCCTTTGCGGGGCCGAAGGGCACATCGTGGATTCTGTTGCTAGTGGCCGTCGACGCTGCAGAGCGGATAGGATGCGCATCACCCGCCTTGGTGGAGGCCTCCTTTGTGATCTGATTGTAATGAAATTTTGCATGTGTTTCAAGTAAACTTGAAAAAAATCATAGTCTCCTAATTTTGGAGAAAATCTGAACAATACAATGAAGCCATAGGGTTACCAGTTTTTCCATGTAGGGCTCGCTCAGGTTTTGCTCTAGTATTTTGAAATTCTTAGTTGTGTATGAGTTCATTCTTGTGGTCTCTTCGTAATGGATATTTTCCTCCTATTTTTTATCCTTTTTATTCCTTCTCTTCTGACCTTCTGGTGGATGGGTAAAAGTGTTTTTTAATTCTTTTGCTTTTTTGGAACTGATGGCATATATTTCTGTTATTTTAGGGGTTACTCAAATGTTTAGCATACATTCTTTTTTAACTTTTATTTTTATTATTATTTTGAGACTGGTTCTTCCTCTGTATCCCATGCTGCAGTGCAGTGCACAATTGTAGCTCACTGCAGCCTAGAATTCCTGGGCTCAAGCAATCCTCCCACCTCAACTGCCTGAGGACCTGGAACTGCAGGAATGTGCCACCAGACCTGGCCTTTTTTTAAGAGATGATAGGGTGTCTCTGTTGTGTTACTCTGGCCTCAAACTGCTGACCTCAAGCAGTCCCTTGGCCTCCCAAAGCACTGGGATTAGAGGCACAAGCCACCATACATTCTTAACTATATATTATCCTAATGAAGCCTGAATGAATTCGGTTTCCTATCTGTGTGTGTGACAAGGATCTTCACATGCCTTACCACCTAGTGAGCAGCAATCTTTTCATTATTGTTACATAGAGTTTTTGTTAAAAACACACATGAAACATTTGTCATCTGTTCATCAAATTTATTTTGTTAACTTCTGTGGTTACGGTAATTTCTTATTCATTGCCTTCCGAGTTCATTTTTTTCATGCTGAAGTATATCCTTTAATAATTCTTTCAGTAAAGACGTGGTTGGTGGGCTCTTCATATGCAAAAATGCATGGAGATATAGGTAGAATATCTCCATGATATATATATGATAATATCTCCATGCATTTTTGTCCTTTAAATAGTGGGTATAAAATTATAGGTTATTTTCTCTCAGTTCATGGGAAATACTATTCTTTCGTGACTTGGCTTTTCTGATTGGAAGTATTCATAGCATTTAAGAATGTTTCTGGCTGGGCACGGTACCTCATGCCTATAATCCCAGCACTTTGGGAGGCCAAGATGGGTGGATCACCTGAGGTCAGGAGTTTGAGACCAGCCTGGCCAACATGATGAAACCCCTGTCTCTACTAAAAATACAAATATATATATACATATCTGAGTGTGGTAGCACATGCTTGTAATCACAGCTACTTGGGAGGCTGACTCACAGGCATTGCTTGAACCTGGGAGGCAGAGGTTGCAGTGAGCTGTGATGGTGCCACTGCACTCCAGCCTGGGCAACAGAGTGAGACTCTGTCTCAAAAAAAAATAATTTTTCTGTAATCCCAGCACTTTAGGAGGCTGAGCTGGGAAGACTGCTTGAGCCCAGGAGTTTGCGACCAGCCTGGGCAACATGGTGAGACCTAGCCAGGCCTGGAGGCATGCACTTGTAGTTCCAGCTACCTGGGAGACTGAGGTGGGAGGATCGCTTGAGCGTGCAGCTGCAGTGACCTGTGATCACGCCAGTGCACTTCAGCTTGGGTGACAGGGAGAGACTCTGTCTCTTACAAAACAAATTTTGGTGTGGCACGGTGGCTCATACCTATAATCCCATCACTTTCAGAGGCCAAGGCAGGTGGATCATTTGAGGTCAGGAGTTCGAGACTAGCCTGACCAACATGGTGAAACTCCCTATGTTAAAAATACAAAAAAAAAAAAAAAAAATTACCTGGGTGTGGTGGTGCATGCCTATAATCTCAGCTACTCCAGAGGCTGGGGTAAGAGGGTTTTTCTCTTTTTTGAGATGGAGTTTTGCTCTTGTCGCCCAGGCTGAAGTGCAGTGGCACAATCTTGGCTCATGTAACCTCCACCTCCAAGGTTCAAGCGATTCTCTTGCTCCAGCCTCCCAAGTAGCTGGGATTACAGGCGCATGCTACCATGCCTGGCTACTCTTTTGTATTTTTAGTAGAGACAGAGGTTTCATGTTGGCCAGGCTGTTTTCGAACTTCTGACCTCAAGTGATCAAGCTGTCTCAGCCTCTCAAAAGTGCTGCGATTACAGGCGTGAGCCACCGCGCCCCACTGAAAGAGTTGTGTCGTTTAGTTCTGGAAGCATCTCCACCTTATTCCTTCCAGCAGTGCTCTGCTTGTCCACGGTCACCTGGAACTCCCCATGGACCGTGGCTGGCTTCTCCCGTGTCGGGTGTGTGCTGTGCTGCCCGCAGGGTGATCTCATCGTCACTGTCTCCCGGTCCCCAGTCTCTCTTCTGCTGCGTTTATCCTGTTCATTTCAGGGATTTTTTTTTCCAGTAGCTATATTTTTAACTTTCAATATTTGTTGTTTTTTCTTTTCCTACAAAGTTGGCCCTGGTAATGCTTCTCATGGAGTGCAACATGTAATTTATATTAGAAAATAGAATGTCGCAGCAAGAAGCTGGGATCGCTGCAGCTGTGTTTCCTGGCCGTGAGAGCCGAGGCTTCTCAGGCATGCCTGGCAGATGTGGCCTGGCGTTGAAACCTCAGGACTTTTCCTTGTAGGAATAGCCTTCTTGAATCTATTTTCAGCTCTTGCATTGCATAGATGAATTTCAGCATGTAAAGAACTATTTTTTTTAAAAAGTGATTTTCTTATTAAACAAGTACACATTTTGCTTAGTGAATCCTTCAAAAAAAAAAAAAGAAAGAAAATAGAATGTCACATCTTTACCATATGACAGAGACACAGGAAGATGCCAAGGTCTGAAATAGCATGTGAAGCTGAATGTGGCTTATGATAGGAGGGAGGGCTTGGCTAGGCAGGCAGTCTCTGAGCAGGTGAACTGCTTATCTTACAGAGGTCAGCGATTGGCGAATTTTCACCGTGTGAGTAGGCTGACATCATTCATAGAAGCACAGACTTACTGGACTGTCACATCTACTAGAAAATAAGGCATTTGCCATTGCGGGGGGAGCCAGTGTAGCCCAGTGGGGGACAACCCAGTCCATCCACCTTTGGAACCCACCAGTTAAAGGTATTGTCAGAGTATCCTGCTTGGGAATAATTCCCATTTCAGGCACCCCTGATGAAGAGCCAGGCCCGGAACACAGGATCAGAGAGGGAAACGGTGGGAAAAGGGGAGAAAGGCTAATTCCAGAGGCACCTGCCCAGCCAACACTCTGCCCTGTGCCATGAACTGAGTCCTGTGTCTCCTGCAGGTATCGGGCATTCCGGGATGACGATGGACATTATTCCCAGACCTACTGGAATCTCCTTGCGATCCGCCTGGCCTTCATCATTGTGTTTGAGGTAGCCGGGGCACCTGCTGGTTTTCCCACCCATGGCGTGACACCCCCCGCCGTGCTTTGTCTATTTCGAGCAGGTGGCCTGAGAGGGATTGGTTTAATCACTTCCTGCTGTGTGTCATCTTGGTCCAGTGCGAGCACTTCTCTGTGCCGTTTTTCCTGCCTGGCCTCATCCCCGGGTTGCAGTGTGAACCTGAGTGCCTGGGGATTGTGGGGGTCTCCACAGGAGCTCCAGGGCCACAAAAGCTGGGGTGGCCTCTGCCCCTTCTAGGGTTCCTTTTCCTGCACAAACTCCTTTCTAGCTCCACCCGCAGCTGGGAGCAGGTGCTGGAGCCGAGGCCTGCCTGGCCCCAGGAAGGCCACTCTGGGTGTTTGTCTTTACCAAGGGTGGGGGTACCTTCCTCTGCTCCCAGCATGTCGTTTTCTCCATTGGCCGGGTCCTGGACCTCCTGGTGCCTGACATCCCAGAGTCTGTGGAGATCAAAGTGAAGCGGGAGTACTACCTGGCTAAGCAAGCGCTGGCGGAGAATGAGGTGACCCACACGGCCCGTCCCGGGCCTCCCCCAGCCCTCCCCTACACGGCCCATCTCAGCCCTCCCCCATCCTTGTCAGTGGCTGCTGCACCTCAGGACACCAAGTCACATCTTGCTGCCCTTTCTTGGGAACAGGCCCTTTTTGGAACAAACGGAGCAAAGGACGAGCAGATCCAGGGCTCAGAGGCAAGTCTGGGAGCAGCTGGGCCCCTGCCCCATGCCTCCCCAAGGTCACAGGGCCCTGCCTGGCTGCCCACTGCACCTTGTGGCCCTGGCCTGCTCCTGACCCTGGTCTGACTTGTCCCTGCCCCCAGCCCTCTCCCCAGCTCAGCCCCCACCGGACACCCTTCAGGGTCCCCAAGGCCAGCCAGCTGCAGCAGTGACGCCTGGAAGGACATCTGGCGGCCTTTAGGGGAGCAGCTCCATGAGCAGCGTCCGTTCCCTTTCCCCTCGGGCGACGCCTATGTGAACCTGGCTGCGGCCGTGCCTTCATTCCTGTGCACACTGCCTGCGTCCCCCCAGCACCGGCTTTTCTCCTCAGTACCTGTCCCTCCATCCCCGGCAGGGAAGGACTGTCGCCTCACAGAGCCCTGTTTCCTGCTCCCAAACCTCAGCCCAATGGACCCCTGCACCCAAGGGACCCTGTCCCTCGATGGCCAGGAGGTGGCCTCCCCAGACCCCTGGACAGGACACTTCTCTGGTCTTGCCGTATCACCCTTCTCCTCTTACATCTGCTGACCTTCAAATGGTGCAGAGCGCAGGGCCGTCCTCCCTCGCAGCCTCTGGACCCATCGCCTCTTCCCGTCCTGTCCATGCAGGGACTTCACCCACAGGCCCCAGCTCTCAAACCCTGCACCTCTGTGTCCCAGGCCACAGCAAGGGTCCATTCACCCCTCCCTCCATTTCCAGTTATCGGGGTCCCTTCTGGATTCTTGTTGAGTCAGGCCCCCCTTTCCATCCTCGCCACTATCAGCAGCCTCTGTCTGCAGCTGCCTCCTGCAGCAATTAAAGGTGTTCTTTTGATCCTTGCCTGCCTAGTACATAACAAGTACCCAAATGGGGGAGGTTTTGGAATAGGGTTTTTTGTTAGTGAAAGTAGACAGCTTGGAAGGAAACATGTATACCTGTAACATCTGGTGGCTCTTTCCCCAGAAGACTTTGTGCGTATACATCAGTTTTCCACCCTGGATCGTAATGTGATGTGCAGTTCTGTCCTGCACTGAGGAGCCATGTGAACCTCCCCCTGGCGAACGGCTGCTCCCGGCCATGTTTCCCGTGTAGCCATCCACTTACTAAACATCCTGAAATGGATCTGTGTTCATCTGTACTGATTTCTCTAGAGTTCTACAAGTGGAACTTAAGCGTCAAAAAGAGTATGTGGTTTTTTTGGCCGGGCACCATGGCTGACACCTGTAATCCCCAGCATTTTGGGAGGCCGAGGTGGGACGATCACGAGGTCAGGAGTTCGAGACCACCCTGGCCATGATGGTGAAACCCCGTCACTACTAAAAACACAAAAACTGGGCGTGGTGGCGGGCATCAGTAATCCCAGCTACTTGGGAGGCCGGGGCAGGAGAATCGCTTCAACCTGGGAGGCTGAGATTGCGCCCTGATACTGTAGCCTGGGTGACAGACAGAGCGAGCCTCCATCTCAGGAAAAAAAAAAAATTAATACGTGGTTTTCACGTGCTTTGATGAGTCCTGCCAACTCACTCCACAGAATAGGCCTCTTTGGGAACATCCTCGCCGTGTTGTTGAACCTGCAGCGACGCCGGGCTGAGGGCAGCGAGCTTGCTTGTGGCGATCCTTCAGGGTTTCTCACTTGCTGACCTGCCTCTTCAGAGCACTGTGCTCTGCCTCCAAGTCAGGGCTCTTCCAGCAGAGCTGAGGGGCTCACGGGGTCCTGGGGCTGGATGCCACCAGCAGGGCACAGCTGACTGCACACACAGCCGGCGACAGGAACCTCAGACTTGACACACACTGAGCTCCGCCGTTTCACATGAGCTTTCACTGGGCCGGGTGCGCATGATGCGTCCACGTGACTCCCAGCTGCTTGCTTTCTATTGCTGCCATCTTAAACTTCCTCAGAGTTTTAAGGTGAATGTATTGAAACATAAGAAAATGCTCAGGTCCTACCCCAACAGGTTTCTAGGTGAATAAACCGTCACCAACACGGGGGTCAAAACCAAGTCCCAATTACTAGGTCCTGATGCCCACGTGTACCCCTACCCTGGGACCCTCTCCCATCCAAAGGAGGCACCGCCTCGGCCACCAAACAGGGATGGAAGCGGGACTCTGTTTCTGGCTTCTGTGTGGGACACCGCATGAGCTCCATCTGTACCGAGCGTCCCCCTTGGCCCCTCCTAGCTGCTGGAATGCTTCCTGTTTGGGTCATCTGCGAGTGTGCCCTGCAGTGGGCTGCAGATTTAGGGGCCCACAGAACTGCTGGGTCATGGGTAAGCATGTTCAACTCCAAGAGCAATGGCCACATCCATCTTCCCAGGTAGGGCCGGCCCAGTTAGCAGCAGAGGACACCAATTCCCTCACTCTGCTCATCTCTTCCCGGCATCTCCTGCCTCTTGGGTGACTGGGGTGGCTCCTCCCACCCCCTCCTGCAGCCCTGCCACCACCCCCCGCCCCCGGCCCCCGCAGCGCACCATAACTCACGAGCCGCGGTCCAGAAATGCCACGGAGGCTGGCAGGCAGTCCTGATCTCAAGGAAGTGGCAGGTGCTGTCCAGCCTCAACGGGGAGGGCTGCAGGGCAGCTGCTGACTGGCTGGGGCCGGAGGACAGGGACAGGCAGCCACCCTTTCGCCACAACCAAATCCGAGTCTCCCTTCATGTGGCTCTTGAGGGGCTGTTGAACAGTGTTGAGAGCTGCTGAGAAAGTCACATCAAAGACCAACTACCCACAGATGCCAGTCACTACCCGAGTGGCGGTGGCGTGACAAAATGAGTCCCAGCACACTACATCTGGTTTCGGGTTTTATTTTAGAATTTATAAAATTCCAGTGTCATCCATATTCATGACCATTTACACATGTTTGCATATAATCTCCAAATTCCAAAGTTAAGGCCAAGGGATGGATTGTAGCTATGGAAACATGATATGGAAGACATTCAACAAGGAGGAAAAGCACACACGTTCCTCATCCCAGCCCCATCCCTGCCCAGGGCCCTCCTGACAGTGCAGATGCTTCAGGGGGACAGGCCTGGGTACAGTCGTTTCATTACCTTTATCGCAATCACCCAAAGAAAAAGAGTGGGAGGCCCTGAACAGCTGAGGAAAGGGCTTGCATCTGAGACACTGAGCAGCACACAGAGATGTAAAATTCGGTAAGAATGTAAAATTCACCTTTGGGGGAGGGCAGGGGCCAGATGTTTTAGGACACTGTAGAAAAGACGAGGAGCCCGCTGGGATGGAGACAGGACAGAAGCTCCAGAACTCACGCGGATGGGGAAGTGCCTGTCCTTTCCACACCGGCCTCCCCACGGAGGGGGAGGAGGCAGATCCCGACAAAGGCAGCAAAGTGCCTGGCTTTCTGTCCTGTTTCCTAATCCATGGTCACCTAGCCTATGCAGCAGAGGAAAGATTCTTTCCTATCCAATTTACCATTCCTGTAAACAGGGCCACTCAGGGCTGCCTGAGCGAATGGGGATTTGCCAAGGCATTAGACGTGGGTGAAGCCGTTCTGGGTCTACTCAGGAATTCCAGAGTCTGAAGATGACCAAGCTTGAGTTATCCAAGAATGAGAAACACAGGGGTGAGGAGTCAAGGCAGAAGGACTGAGATGGATGGCCACAAGTCAGCTTTTCTGTAATCAAGCACCTGGGACAGGACAGCTCCCTAGCAGCCCAGTCCCCTTGGTCGAGGACAGAGATAAAGATGGGAAGACCAGACAACCAGAGACGAGGACCCCACCCTTGGTCCTCATGACACAGATGCCTCCCTTGGTGCGCAGGGCTCTCAGCTCCCGCTGTGTGATTTGCTCTCTGCTCTACCTCGTGCTCCAGGCCATCATCTCTCGGTTCCACACCGTGAAACCTGCCCATCACCTGGGACCTTCTCCTAGGGGCTGGCCTGCACATCTGACGGCCTGTGGGTGGGGTGGGAGTGCCGATCCCACTCTGGATGGGCCTGCTGGCCACAGACCCACCTGTGCTGTGGGAGCGCACCAGCCTCCAGCTTCAGTCCATGGTGCCCACCCCCAGCTCCACGGCAAACCCACAACCATCAGAAACATCTAAATCAAGACGAGTGTGTGGGGTGGCACTATCTATACCGGAGACCACCCCATGCCAGCTGAGGTAGAAAGAAGGCAACTGAACACATGGTGTCTAGGGCAGGAGCGGGCAGGGGCTGCAGGTGGCGTGAAGAAAAGCCCAGCTGTCACCTAAGGCAAACTGTCCTCACTGAGGGTAAGCGTAAGGCCCCACCTCCCCAATCCTGTGCATGTCTCAGATCACAGCAGATACTGTGCTGGCCACAGGGGCCCCAGATGGTATATACCACCTTGCCTCCAGGCGCCACTCACCAGACCTCAGGCCAAGGGTCTGGCAGTGGAGGCGGGGGCAGGGACCCTTGGTGCTGTGCTTTCAGACCCCACAGCAGGTAAAATCAGGACTGCCTGAGAACCCAAGTCACCCATCAGCTCTAGGAATCTGCCCTCCCAATGTCCAGAGCCAGGTCCTCCTTGCACCCTGACACCTATGCTAAGGTGCTGTGGCGGCTGGAGGCAGCTGCACTCCACCACCAGGAAGGTCTGGACCACAGGAGATGGGCAGGAGGGAGGTGGGAAAGGAAGAGGGCAAACGTTTGGCTTTTATAAAGTCAAGGAAGTTTATTTCCTGAGGTCATGACACAGGAAGTCGAATCCTAGCCGCAGCTGCGGCGCTCTCATGAAGGTCAGAGTGCTGACTGGCATGCTGGGTGGACCAGGAGCTGGAGTCTGTTATCTTAGCATGAGTGCTCATGACCTTGTTTAGTGTTAACAGTGGAGCAGGTCCTGAGCGGGCACTGGGCACGGCCAGGCCTGGAGGAGCGGCGCACACAGAGCCAGGTGCTAGGCTTCTCTGTGAGACCTCGGGAAGGGGGGAGAGCGTCAACAATTTACGGAGGGTCCAGCCGCTGGGTCAGATTGAGACAAACCATTGTGTGGTTGGTTTCAGGTCAGCAGGCTGGAGAGGTTTCTGCTTTTTGATCATTATCGTTTGGGGCCCCAAGGGAGGGTCTTGGGAGCCACCTGAGCCCCAAAGCTGGGAAATTCCTCAGAGCTGCTCATGTCAGGAGCCTGTGCAGAAAGAGGACACAGCTTCAGGAGGGGTTGCTCCCCAACTCACAAGCAGCTTCTGACGCAGCTGCCACCTTTGGGACGCCACGCCCGCCCACCCTCCCTGGGACCCGCGCCTGACCTTCTCACTGCTGCTGGCAGTCCAGGGTGCATCCCGCACCACAAAGCCTCTGGATGGCGCCTTGGCCTCCTCGTGTGCCGGGGGTTTCATGTACACCTGTAGCGCCTCGCTGTCCACCACATCGGCCAGCTGCAGGCAGAGGATGGGGAGACACGGTCAGCCTGCCCAGCACCCCTAGCCTCCCACCCTCCTCCTCACCCCTGCACCTCACCTGCCTCTGGAAACACAAGTGCCACCTTGACCCCTCAGGCTCCTGGCTGGGCCTCAGGCCAGTGGACACCAGGGCGCCTCGGGGCTCCAAGGACTCCCCCACCCAGACTCACGTATTCCTCCTCCAGGTTGAGGATGTGGTCAATGGCTTCCTCCACGTTCTCTGGGAGCCCCGTCACAGTGACGCAGTTGGGGTCTGGGGCTCCGCTCTGTGGAAAGCGAATGTCCACCTGGAAGGAACGCACAAAGTCAGATGAGGGGACTCCAAGCGAGGACTTTAGAACAAAGGGTTAAAATTATGTGTCTATTTCTAGTGAAGCATTTTCTGAGTCAGTCTCATCACACCAAGTCAGGTCCATCTCGGAGGACCCTGTTCACAGCAGATGAGGGTGGAGCATGAAACTCTCACCTGCAGAGGAGGAGCTCACCAGGCAACCGCCAAGGGGACGACAGCCCCCGAATGAGCCACTGTGGTGGCACTGCCTGACACAGGCTGTCGCCTGCACTGACCCGTGCTGTCCACGAGGACAGTTCCACTGCCAGCCCTGGGGCTGTGGCCTCATCGTCTGAGGGGAAGGCCATGCTGTCCTCTTTCTGGCCGGCCAGGCATCCCGGTGAGAGAGGGGATTCTCACCCAGCATGCTTCTGGCCGGCTCACCTTGAATTCGTCCATAATTTTGCGAATGGCTTTGCCGCGGGCCCCGATGATGCGGGCGTGAACACGGTGGTCCAGCGGGATGTCCTCAGAAACCATCTGCTCAAGTTCACCCACAATTCTCAATATAGCGTCCCTGGCAGCTTCTGTGTTCTTTTCGTACCCTGTGATGGTAATTTGGTCCTGAGGCTAAAAAAGGAGAATGCAGTCAGAAAAGGGGATGCCTTCCTGGGATTCCCGGCAGGGCAAGAGCCGGCCCAGCAGACTGCTCAGTGGGGGAGACGTGGCAGGCCCAGGGCACAGAGGGCTGAGCGCACCCGGCCTCACTGCTGAGGAGAGAGAAGCTGGAAAGCAACATAACAGCTGATTTAAAACAAGAGGTTGACAATGTCCACTCAGCTCCCATCTCTTCCCAACTCCACCCAAAAGACAGTAGATTACAGGATGAAAAAGGACGTTTGTCCTCAAAGGCAAAGGAGAGACACGGACAGGCAAGAACTCTGGACGCGAGGACAGCAGGGCAAAGACAAACCCCCCAGCCACTCGGCTCCTGCTGCTTCGCCCACGGGCGCCACAGTCTGCTGGAGGCTGGCTGGCTGGTGTTCCACACGCAGCCCCTCCCTCACTCAAGAGCTCCCACCTGCTCAGGCCTCCCCTGGGCCACACAAATGGACAGGAGACACCACCTGACGTGGACAGCAGACCAGCAGAGCAAGCGGACGGTTCAGGGCACAGAGAAGGAAATCTAAGAAAACACCTGTAACCTACAACTGGCGAAAAGTGCACATCCACAACACGAGAACATACCAACACGCAATAGACTAGGGGATAAGAACAAATGCCTGGGAAGGAGACAAGCAGAAAGACCCACTTAGAGACGACAGAGCCGCAGCCCAAGAAGCTTCTGTCCAGAACGAAGCAAAATGCCAGAGCGGGAGGCAGCCGCCCCACCCACATGCGGCCCAGCAGAGCTGACAGCCTCAGGTATCACCCGCTACTTCCAGGCCGAGAACCTCACAAACGGAGGCCCAGAACCTCACAAGTAAAGGCACAGCTCACAGGAAAAAGCTGCGTGTAAAGAAAGGGCTGCTCTACCCCACTTGGCTCATGGTGTATTACATGCAATAGTCTAACTGTTGAATAGTGACTTTTAAAATTAATAATTATGTGTAAAAGGGAAATAAAAGGTAGTAAGGGTGGGGTGTAAAAAAGCTAAACACTTGGGCTGGGAGCAGTGGCTCATGCCTGTAATCCCAGCACTTTGGGAGGCCAAGGTGGGCACATCACGTGAGGTCAGGAGTTCGAGACCAGCCTGGCCAACACGGCGAAACCCCATCTCTACTAAAAATATAAAAATTAGCTGGGTGTGGTGATGCGTGCCTGTAGTCCCAGCTACTTGGGAGGCTGAGGCACGAGAATTGCTTCAACCCAGGAGGTAGAAGTTAGAGTGAGCTGAGATTATGTCACTGTACTCCAGCCTGGGCAACAGAGCAAGAGTCTCTTAAAAAACCTAAAAAATAAAAATGAGCTAAACTCTCAAGATCAAGGTTAAAAATTAAACAATGTGGAGGGAAGAGGATGCGGAGGAGAAGACAGGCTACAGGTGGGCCCTCCTGGCCTCGGTGGTGTGTGTGTGACGCAAAGATCCAGAAGGAAACAGAGGCTGCTGGGGAGACAGAAGGGGAGGGTGAAGCAGGCGGGAAACCCACGCAACACGCCCACAGTGGGAGCAAGCGGCGTCGAGGGCCTTGCTGCCAGAGGGTCTGCCGAATGCTCCCGGTAGCCAGCACAGCCGTGACCACCAAGGTTTACAAGTCTCCCACCATGTGCCAACCTGTGCCGGACACACCTAGGAAGGACCCACCCCAGCAGGATGGCCAAAGCTAGGCAGACCTAGCCTGAGCACAGCAGGGAAGGCCATGTGTGTGCAGAGGGAGCCAGGTAGACCCGGGGGTGCTGGGTGGGGCTGCCCTGCATGCTACATGGCAGGGCCCAGAGAGGGAATGGGTTGCCTTTCATTTTGTTCTGAGCGAAGCAGGAGGCCGTGAGGGCCAGTGGCAGGGGCGACACTGCAATCTGGAGGAAGTAACAAGAAGAGTTTTCCAGGAAGGACCAGGCAAGCTCAGCAGTGCAGCCAGGGCTGCAGGGAGATTGGACAGTGGCTGTGTCATGTCCACCTGACTCCCAGGGCCCTTGGGAGCCTCAGAGAAGCTCAGGTGATGGTGAAGGAGCTACATCAGAGGTGCCATGGATCAAGGACCCAGCTGGAGCTCCTGCTCATTCTCCAGGAGGGGACACAGGAGAAAACGCTCCAGGCCCCAGATGGTGCATGGTGCCAGAGACCTCACCCATCTGGCAAATGCCAAGACACAGCCCAAAGCCCAAGCCAGAATCAGATCCTCAGAGACTTGCCACTCACAACTCGGCCCTCGAAAACCTCATCTAGGCATATCTGGTTACTGCTTCCAACTCACGGCAAAGGTCCGCAAGGGCCTCTGCCCACAACGTGCTCCAACCAGAGTGCTCACCTGGCTCCCATCGTCCTTATCAGGGAACTGGATGTTCACGTCATGCTCCAGCCGGATTTGGGTAATCACCGCCCCCTTTCTCCCGATAATCTTGGGATGGTATTTGGGGTCTACAGTGACACTCAGCTTAAAACTCCTTAAAGCCTACAAAGAAAGGAGCGAGAATGAGGCAAAGAGATGACCCCCCCTGTGACCCTACGCCCCCTTCCACCCTGGTCCTAGGACACAGGGGATGCTGCAGTGTTCTGTAACCTGTGGTTCGGAACAGTCCGGCATCTCTCCGTTCCCTGCCACCTTTCACTATCTGCTAATAATGAGAACCAGAGAACTTGGCTACTCTACAAGGAGGCCTATAAATCCTTTGAAAGAGTGCTTGGGGCCACTAGGGAAGATGGTGCTCAGGAACTGACAGAGCTGGGCAGTGAGTCATGAGCTTGGGGCCCTCCTCTCCTAATCTGTCAAACAGGGATCTGATGGGTATGCATAGAAATGCTCTGGGTCTTTTTAAGGCTGGGACAGATGCAGACCAAGAAGAGGGGGCAGCCACAGCCCCTGAACACCCATAGGTCACACCAAAGGCTACAGGTATGACCTGGCTGCAGGACAGAACCTGGCAGGACAGAACGTGGAGTCCACGCAGGCGTACACCAAGAGGTTCATAAGCTCCACTCCATTCACCAGACTCGACGTGCTGACTGCAGGAGTGGAAAGCCAACCCCCTCAGCAAACTGCCACCCCAGCACAAGTCTGCTCCAAGTTTCTAGAACCCATGCTCCATGTGCAGCAGTCCACTCACGCAATCCTTCACATGTCAGCCCTGCCAGGCTGGGGCGTTCATCTCTGCTTACGAGGAAGTCACTTGCCCTTTGACCACCCTGTGGTAGAGGTCAGTGGGGGTCCCCCGACACGCTCCCTGGCAGCATGGCACATGCTTGGGGGCCTCTCACAACCCTTACTTTTCCTGCAGGTCTCAGGTACCATTCTGATTTGGTTTTGAGAGAAACTGCAAATTTACACAGACATCCAACTTTGTCACTTTTATATTAAAAAGAGAAAGGTGCCATGCTCTTAGCTAGCTCCACAGCAAGATCTCGGGATGCTGACCGAATCCCACTGCCTGGCGCTGCCTGGGTCTCATCTCCAGCCGCCCAGATGTAATTGGGATGCTGGGATCTTGAAGAACTCCCCTAGATTCTGACATGTGTCCAAAGCTGAGAACCCAGGGCTTTGGGCAGCGCCCCGGCCACCTCCTGCTCACCCGGTCCTCCTGCTCAGCCTGTAGCTCCTTCACACGCTCCAGCAGTCCAGCCTTGGCCCGGTCCAAATTTGCAGCGAGGCCTGTGATGGCGATGATGTCGGACTGCAGCTCAGGTGCTGGGACATGTATGTTCACCTGCATGAAGAGGGGGCTGACTCGATGTTCAGGGCTCCAGAGAACAGGAAGGAGTCCACCGGCCCTGGGACCCAGAGGGAGTGAGAGAGAAGCCCACCGCCATGAAGGGAAGGCCGTGCTCAGAGCAGGGGAGGCAGAGTCCACAGGATGCTGAGAAGGGACACTGGCCCTCAGGAGAGGACGCGACAGGCCACTGCTGTGATGTGGCCTCCCGGAAAAGGGGTTTACCTCAAACTCATCCATCATCTTGCGGATCCCACTTCCTTTCTGCCCAATGATGTAACGGTGAAGGTCAAAGGGCACCTCTACTTCGATGGTGACAGGAACCAGTGCCTGCAGGGAGAATGGTCATGGTCAGGCCATGGGTGCTGAGAGCAGAGTGACCTTGTTAGCTCAGCAACAAGGCTCCATGAAACACGAGGCAAACCACCCTGAGATGACAGCAACATGCCCCAACTGACAATGCCACCAGGACCTTTAACTCAACAGAAAAGAACGGAAAAAGATTGGCATTAGGCTAATGCTGGCAGACAAAAATTCCAGACCCTTCACCCCAAGCCTATCCTCCTGAATTACAGCAAGCCCCTTAAGGCCCACCTAGGAGGAGAGGCCCTGACCCCTGGCACATCCTTGGGGTCATGATGGTTTTGGCCAAAGCCCATGAGGTGTCACAGGGACTCTGCTGGACCATTGCTCACTTTCCCTGCCCTGTCTCCCCTACCACCCTTCACCTCCAGAACCTGCTTTTTCTCACCACAGCAGTGACCATCCCTTGCCACAGGACAGGTTTGTCTTTATTGCTCGTCTCCCTCCACTGCACCTTGAAGCCTGTTTTGTGTGCTGTGGCACTGAAGAACCAAGAGCAGCATCGAACACGCAGGTGGCATGCACCACTCACTGCATCCGCGGAGAGCGGCCTGAGCCCCACTCACATGCGGCTGGAGGTCCCATTCATCCCACTGCAACTGAGAGCCTTCCACAGCCCCCATACTCGCCGTGGACTGGAGAGGCTGATCCATACAGCTGTCCCGGGAAGGCGCTGCAGAACCCGGAGTTGTGGTGAAGGGAAGGGGCCTCCCCAAACTCTGTGTCCAGCCGAGAAGCACAGCCAGCCGGTGTGCATGTGTTAGGAGCAAGATGATGAGCTCCACTGTCACTGCTACCTGGGCATCTGTCCAGCCCATCCAGGCCACACCTCCCCCGTGCCTGCTGGCTGGCGCTTGGTGGGGGGTAGAGGGGCACATGGACACATACCTCCAGGGCTTCCTTGGCAGCCTCACACTTTTCTTTCCGGCCAGAGATGATGATGATGTCACACCTCCTTGGAGAGCCAGGGTCAGTGTCTTTGGCCTCTCTCCCCTCCCCAGCTTCGTCCCCGTTCTCCTGGACAACTGGCTCTACACTGTGAACTACAGAAAATGGGGAAAAGCGACAGCTGACAGCTGCTGGAGGAAACCCTATTCCTTGTTCAGAACACGCACGTCCGTGAGGCACCTGCTGGGTGCTGGGTGGTAAAAGGGAGGAAAGACTCCATCTGTCCTTCAGGAGGTCTTGGTCTCGGTAGGGAGAGCAGATAGGACATTCCTACAGCAGCTTCAGAGAGGGCTCCTAGGCCTAGGGGAGCCCTGAAGGCTTTGCAGGAGGCTGTGAGCTCCATGTCTCCCTTCTTCACCTTGAAAATGAAGCTAACAGCAACTACAGCAGAGGCTTCGGTGAGATCACATGAGTTAATTCATGGGTGGAACACAGGGCAGGCCCGCTGCACATGTGAGGCTTGACTTCGAGGCAGGGCTCTCCAGGAAAGGTGGCCAGCACGCAGCTCCACCCGCGAGAGGCAGTGGGGAGGGGGTGAGAGGTCTACAGGGGACAGAAGGAGCCAGGCCCCTTATACCAGAGGGGTATGTGCCAGCTCCTTATACCAAAAAGTGAGAGCCCCAGGAGTGAAGGGGCACATGAACAGGACACAGAAGGCAGCTGGAAGGGCTCCCACAGGCCACGCTGGGACACCACGTGCATACCAAAGCAGACACCACAGCAATACTTATCACTAAGACACAACTCAGGAGGCGTGTGATGAAAATAAATGAGCAGGAGACCAGATACAGGCCTGCCTAAAAGCAAGGGTGACCCTAGGGTGGGGAAGTAGGTGTTTCTGAAGGAGAAAAACTGACAAATTTGATTACTGATTACATATTAAATACTACTATTACATAACGTTAGATCAGACTCTGATCAATTTGCCAGAATTATGTAAGAGAATGTCCTTGTTTTTAGAAAATACCCACCATGAATAAAGGGGTATGTCTAAAAACACATTCAGAAAAAAAAATAGGCGTGTAAAGGGGAGAAGTTGAGAAAACAAACTGGTGTCACAGGTTGTGTCTTTACACTTCTGCAGAATTAAAGTTTAAAATAGCCACTGAAGTGTAAAACATAGATGGAGTACAGCATGATTTTTTTACTTTCCTACTCAAAACAGCCTGTATACTCAGGAAAACAAAGGGGCTTGAATGGCTGTGTGTGACACTTCCTGGATGCCCTGAGGGATGACACTATGTGAACACCTGCTGCGCAACAGATCGACCAGGACTGACACGCAGAGTGCAGAGCACACCTTTTGTCTCACAAACGCAGAGCAAGTGAGGGAGAGGCCACCGACCACATCCCACACCTCCCCACTACCAGGTGACTGAGCAGAGCTGGGGGCAAGCAGGGCACCGGGAGCAAAATGCCCTCCTGCAAGAGCTGCCAGCCACTTGGATGGTGCCCTCTAGCCAGCCAGAGGCTGCAGCTGCCTGCCTCACAGGGGACATGCCACAGAGTGACGGGAGGTGTGGATAAGGAAGTTCTCTGATGGGGCTCATGTGATCCAAACGATGTGTCCTGAGAAATACTGGGGCTGAACCTGGGGTACCCCGAGGATGAAGCGGCATGCTCGTCACCTCGGAACTTGCCGACATACGAAGGGCACCTGGTCAGTGTCAATCACTGACATGGTCCATCTTTTAAAGGCCAGAGAATGACCCTGAACCTCTGGAAGCCCCCAAAATACACAGATGGTTTTCCAGCAGAGAAAGGCAAGAGCCTCACCAGTAAGTGAGATAGCTCTGCCTCTCACGTGAGAAGCACCACTATCGATAAGCAGAAAAGGACTAAAGGGGACCCACCTGGGTTCTCCTCTCTGTCTGGGAATTTAATTTGAACACAGAAATCCCGAGTAATCTGCTGGATTCTGGAACCTTTGGGGCCCATGACAGATCGATGGAATTTCTGGGGTATAGCACATTCTAATGTCACCTGAGCTTCCTGGAGGGAGGTACACAAACAAAAAAGAAAAGAGCAAAGATTAAATTCCTTAGGGCCAGTTTACAGCACTCTCACACCACCTTCCTTCCTGTCCTCCACAGCCACTTGGCATAGTCACTTCCCGGTTCTGAGGCGAGTCCAGGGCTCCAGGTGCAGGGAGGAGGGAAGGTGGTAGGGCATGTCCAAGAGGGTGGGTGGCCTCTTATTTTTTTGAGACGGAGTCTTGGGAGGCTGAGGTGGGCGGATCACAAGGTCAAGAGATGGAGACCATCCTGGCCAACATGGTGAAACCCAGTCTCTACTAAAAAATACAAAGTTAGCTGGGCGTGGTGGCGCACACCTGTAGTCCCAGCTACTTGGGAGGGTGAGGCAGGAGAATTGCTTGAACCTGGGAGGTGGAGATTGCAGTGAGCAGAGATTACGCCACTGTACTCCAGCCTGCGCCTGGTGACAAAGTGAAACTCTGTCTCAAAAAAAAAAAAAAAAGAAAAAAAAAAGATTGAGTCTTGTTCTGTCACCACGCTGGAGTGCAGTGGTGCGATCTCAGCTCACTGCAACCTCCGTCTCCTGGGTTCAAGTGATTCTTCTGCCTCAGCCTCCTGAATAGCTGGGACTACAGGTGCGTGCCACCATGCCCAGCTAATTTTTGTATTTTTAGCAGAGACGGGGTTTCACCATGTTGGCCAGGATAAGGGTAGGAGGCCTCTTTCTCTACCACGCCTGGCTAATTTTTATATTTTTTAGTAGAGACGGGGTTTCACTATGTTGGCCAGGGTAACAGTGGGCCTCCTTCTGAAATGTGTCCCAGAAGGCCAAGTGCTGTCCCTGCAGGGTGGCCAATTCAGCCAAAAGAGTGGAAACTTCTGTGGTGGCCTCTGACTCCATGAGGAGGCATCATCCAGGCCCTGGCAGGGGAGCAGCCCAGAGGGGCATGCAGGAGACGCTCTCTAAAGTCTGCTTTAGAAAAAGAACACGTCTTCTCGTGACTTCCCCATGGATTCATGTGGATGCCCTCAATCGATTTTCTTTCCTTCACAGAGGGAAGAAGAGAGCTGACCGCTTACACAGACTGCATTTTCATCTTTTCTGATCCCTTATACAGACGATTTTCTTTCTTTTTCCTCTTAGACCCCTGCCTGAATACCCAAATGCCCACCAGGTCCTCGATGATCTCCTGAATGCGCTTCTTGGCTGCCTCCACACAGTCCTTGGCGCCCTTGAGGGTGACCTTGTCGCTCTGCGTGCCAGAGCGTGGGAAGCTGACCATCACCCCGCCATACTCTTCAGCAATCTCCCGCAGGACCTGGCCTCTTCGGATGACGAAGTGGCGGTGGTGCCTGGGGTCCACCAGCATGTAGTCTTCCACCACGTTATCCTGCAGTGTTGACAAGAGATGAAGATAAGCCACCCCATCCCGGCCCCAGCAGAGCCGGCAGCCGAGGCCCGCTCCCTACCAGGTTTTGGATCAAGGCCTCCAGCTCCTTCTGTGCCTCCCGGACAGCGTCCTCCTTTCCGATGATGGTGATCAGGTCCTGGTCCTTGTCCTCGGCCGCAGGGAATATGACACGTGCCCCAGTGCTGTCACGCACCTTGCGAATTTTGCCGCCCCCCTTGCCGATGAGGAATTTGTGGTATTCTGGCTTGGCGCGGATGTCAACAGTGAAACTTTTGGTTTGCTGCAGAAGGCAACCCGATCTGTTAGCCTGACACCACATACCTGGGCCACAGTGAGGAGATAATAGGGCCTGGAGGACGGCAGTGTCGGGCCCCCTTACACTGTCCCCAGTGTCCTGATGTTGCACCAACACCCCCAAAATGGGGCTGGCACACCTCGCTGAATCCAGCAGATGGATGCCCAGACAGACTGCACGCACACCTCTCTTCCACAGCAATCACACGCTGGTGCTGATAACACAGATTGCACGCACACCTCTCTTCGACAGCAATCACACGCTGGTGCTGATGCACACACAGGCTTAGAACCCTGGTCCTGCCACTTAGAAGCACTGACCAAACTTCTCCAAGCCATTTTTGATCCTCAGAAGGGGCGGAGGGAGCAATGCACTGGACGATGTGTTGGCAGAGTGCATGTCCTGGGCAGAGTGGGGTGTGCCCAGCAAAGCAGGAACAAGCCACCCAAGAGCCCACACTATGCTCCTGCTCTTCTACCTGCTTCTAGACCAAGCACACACACCTGGACCAGGCTTCCTTTCCTCCCATGACTGCTACAGATCAGCCCCACAAAACCAGCTGCTCCCTAAGCTCAAGCAAGCTCAACTCAGAGGCTGACAGAAGCCAACCAAGACTCCAGTTAGAGACCAGTCCTCAGAGGCCTCAGGTAGCATGACACCCTCGTGTGGCACTGAGAAACGAGGGTCCTGAAAAGGCCCTAGACATTGCGACTTGTGGACACCACTGCCTCTGGCAGCTCCTCCAGGAGACACAGAACAACATGCTGCTCGATGTGACTCAGATCCACCAGGGGAGCTCCTGCCTTTCTCTGGAACCAAGACCTGGCCTGCAAGCCAGAACACCAAAGAAAGATGTGCTCGCAGAAAAATATTAAATGACAACTTGGCTATCTTTTAAGTGCAGCTTTCACCAAATACCACCCAAAGATTCTGCTGCTCTTCAGACACATCCATAAATAGCAGCATTAGTCAAAAACCAATCAAAAGGCAAATCCAATCTAACAATATGGTAAGGGACAACCTACCAAACCAAATAGGGGTTACCCCAGAAATGCAAGACTGGCCAAACATACAGACAAAAAGTCAATCTAATGCAACCTGACAACACAAAAAGACAAGAAATATGAGGCTCCAGATCAGCAAGAAACCTGTCTGTTCACAGACCACATGACTATTTACATAAGAATCCACAAAAAAGTGACTAGCACTAAGACATGAGCCTCATTTAGCAGTCTCACGGAGGTCAGCCTACAAAAATCACAAGCATTTCTCTATACACTACCAACTGGAAATGGGAAAAAGTGCCATTTGCAATAGCACTAAAAGAGTAACAGTAGTTAGATCTGTTAAGCAGAACATAAAAATGTGCAGGATCTGATAAAAAAATGAAAACACCAATGAAGAATCACAGACCTAAAAAAAATGCAGAAATGACTCAGAGTCAAAGCTGCTGAGCTGTCAATCCTCACCAGCCTCATCTTTAGACTGAACACAATCACAACCAAACCATGAAAATGTCTTTTTCCTACAAACTGACAGGCTGACTCAGCAAGGGATACAGAACAGCCAAAGTTAAGAGGGCTTGGGCCAGGCGCGGTGGCTCACGCCTGTAATCCCAGCACTTTGGGAGGCCAAGGCGGGTGGATCACCTGAGGTCTGGAGTTTGAGACCAGCCTGGCCAACATGGCAAAACCCCTGCTCTACTAAAAGCACAAACATTAGCCAGGCGTGGTGGCGGGCGCCTGTAATCCCAGCTTCTTGTGCCTCTGAACCCCAGCCTAGGTAACAAGAACAAGAACCCACCTCAAAAAAAAAAAAAAAAAAAAAAAAAAAAGGGTTTCTGACACAAGGACAGTAGCAATTCAACGGGCAATCCTTGGGGATGATGGAAAATGAATTTTTATTGTGGTGGCCACATGACTGCATATTAAAACTCAACTGTACTTGAAGAATGGTCAGTTTTACTGTAAATTGTACTTAACAAAAACACCCTAAAACTAATAAGCCAAAGAGCAACTTTTATATATTGTGTAAGTAAGCATTTGGACCTAGAAAGGCCCTTCAGTAATAGCAAAAACCAAGAGGCATCATGCTTTCTAACCTGCCACAAAGGAAGGGCATTTGGGGTTTCCACAGTGAAAAGAGAACACTGCCGAGGACCAGACTTCCTGCCGAGAGGCACCGTGACGCCCCTCACCATGCTCACCTTCTCTTCTGCCAGATGCAGGAGCTGCTTCTTGGCCTTCTCCACATCCGAGGAAGGGCCCCTGATAACAACGGTGTCGCTTCCTGAACCTTCCACGGGAAAGTGAATGTGGACCCCGCCGCACTCCTCCATGATGGAGCGGATCAGACGGCCCTTGGTGCCAATGAGGGAGTTGTGCAGCTTGGCAGGGATGGAGACCTCTACCTCAGCTATGTTGGCCTGAAACCAAACACAGAGCAGGAGGAGGAAGTCACATGTTTGGGGCAAAAAGGGATAGAAGAAAAGATAAACTACCATCTTTGGTGGTGATGAACACACAGGCTTAGACCCTGGTCCTGCCACTTACAAGCACTGACCAAACTTCCCCAAGCCATTTTTGATCTGCAGAGGGGGAGGAGGGAACAATGCACTGGACCATGTGTCAGCAGAGTGCCTGTCCTGGGCAGAGTGGGGTGTGCCCAGCAGAGCAGGTGTACTGGGAGGTGTTTAACTCAGCAGGACCTGGAGTCTGTGAATGTGTGTTGGGTCGGGAGGTGGGAGCGTGGTAATTTCAGAGCACACATAATGCTCTGCCTCTTCAGTCAACTCTCTGGCTCTGCCTAGTAGAGGTGGGTCCGACATGCCTATGGATAAACTTCTAATAAAACCAAAGATTCTGCTTTCAGCCAAAATGCAACACCAGGGACTGGACTGAACTTAAGGTCTAATGGTGATTTTCAAGACCCTGGAGACAGGAAACAAGGTGAGCCCTACATCTGCTCCAAGTTGCTGCCACAGCACAGGAAAGTGAGGAAACAAAATCACGAATCCAAAAGGACCAAGGTAGCAGGAATAGGAGGTCAGGGCCCAGAGAGATTGGCACTAAGAACCTCTGAGATCTGGAGAACAACCACGCATATGTGGACACACATGAGGAAATCACCTCAGGCCCAGGGAAGAAGCACCAGAAAGATCACAGGAAAACAGTGTCCACAGCTCAGTCGGGGTCTGGTACAGTACCTACAGCTCAGTCTCCAGGAAACAGCGTTCGCAGCTCAGTCAGGGCCTGGTGTGTTACCTACAGCTCAGTCTCCAGCAAACAGTGTCCGCAGCTCAGTTAGGGCGTGGTACAGTACCTACAGCTCAGTCTCCAGGAAACAGTGTCC